>JANHFX010022766.1:0-21595 GCA_027560015.1 Chloroceryle amazona | reverse complement strand
GGTTATTTTGTGTGTGTGTGTGTTTTTTAGTTGGTTGGTTTGGGGTTTTTCTATGTTGGTTTGGGTTGTTTTTTTTTGTTCTGAGGTTTGGTTTGGTTTGGTTTTTGGGTTTATTTTTTGAGTAAACCAAGTGGGAAGCCTACCCAGGTAGCTTTGCAAGGTAAGGCACATATCTGAAGTTAGATGGTGCATTTTTCACCCTTCCAGAGTAGATAGTTGAGTCTTGGTGACAAGCACCTGGAGATGCTCTTCTTACTGATCCTTTTCCTTGCCTTTCTGATTGTCTTAAAAATCATTTCAGACTTCCTGACTGCCTGACTTTCCATAGAAGCTTGCAATTCTGATAATTAAGCCATACATTTCATGCTCACATAGTTGCTAGAATTGATTGGTTTGTTTCCTTTACAGAAAAACTAATCAAGGGAAGCACAACTAGAAATGACAACCAAAACAAAAGACAAGGTTAGAATAATCCATAACTGAGTGGCTAACCAGTACCTGCATGAAAAAAAAAAGAATTCCTGGAAACATAACTCAATGCATAATGAAATGTTTTAGAAGAGAAAACCAATTCTAAGACATCGTGCAATAAGAGTAAGCCCAAACCATGTGGCAAGAGCAAAACCAAACTGAAATAATGACCACAAACTATTAATTAAAATGCACTGAAAGGCTGTTGTATGCATTTTGAGAATGCACCTCATCTTCATTCCCAAACCATGAAAGTACTTGAATGTGCTCCAGGTTTTTGGTCACACAGTCAAATGACTAATATAATTATTCTCTGCTAACCTGCAAACTACTTAAAATGGAATCCATTGTTATCATAGTTAAACAAGTAAGCACAAAATCAAACACAGCCAGTAGAACTATTTCCTAATTGTCTTCATACAGGATATACCAGAATCACTGATTTGTTTCTCATTATTCTTCTGGATTCAGAAGTGATAAAGAAAAGTTCAAATGGTGTGATTACAACAGCTAATCATTCCTCTTCTCATGAATAAGGTTTCTCACTTGGGTTATAAATGGAACATTTTTGATGTGCTTTCTAATTTGTCTTCTATATGTACTCTAAACGTTAATCTATGGGCAGACTGAGCTGTCTGTGGGTATATATAAATATATACATATACACTATGCCTGGATAAACACATACTATACCTATAAATAATTTCACTTGAGGTACTTCTAACCTCGGCCTATGTTATGATGTTTATGGGTTTTGGTTTCTGTACTTTACTATAGGTTGTTTTTTTGTGGTTTACACAATATAGAGTTGTGAACAGTGGGTCCATCTTTCCTTTTACTGCATTAAATTTTCATGACCTCTGTTTGCTGGTGATAGAGCTAGTCTGGGTGTGATGGCACTGGTGGTTCATTCCCAGTCTACACTCCTTTCCATTTCTTTCCTTTTTCTTTCTGCAAAAAAACTTTCCAGGGAAAAAAACAAACAACAACCCACAGACAAAAAACTCAAACCAAACCAAAACAACTAAACCCGAAACAACCAACCAGACAAAAAAAAAGAGAAAGCATCCACTTCTCATTGCCAGGGGAATGATCATGATTGTTCTCCATGCTTCACTTGCATCTGTCATGCTCTCAACCTCTCTTTTAGTCTATTGATACCCCTCACATTCCCTTATCACTGACTTCAGATTGTAACCTGCCCGGATCAAGGCATATATCTTTATATACCTTAACTTTGACAGGATGACATCTAGTAGCTGGGAACTTGTTGCATGGTAAAATAATTTCCTTCAGCCTCTTTCATACTGACAAAAATTTCCCAGGCATATGCAAATCCTTGTAAGGCTGGATTGTGTTTATATTTCGGTGTTATTTCTTTCTACTCTCTGAATACATTGCAGGCAGAGGCAGAGAAGTTCAGTATGAAACAAGAGGCAGGCTTTGTTAAATTCTGACATTGTTATCGAATCACATCTTTGCTTCAAAGATTTCTATTTCCATTACTTCAAAAGCTTGAACAAAATGCAGCTTCTGCCTTGCTGCTCAGGAGTATGACATAGCATGTGTTAACATGCTTCTTACCAGAGTATGAACTGGCTTTTTATAATGGATTTATTTCCTTTGTTTTCTCCACTAGATCATAAGGTCCCATGAAGTCTAATAAGGAATTGCTTGACTCACCACTAGAACAATTTCCAGGAGAAATTATGGAATTTGCCCACTGGAAGAAATTAAGTTATTTAATATAGTCATTTCTCATTCTCAGAAGATTTGAAGGAGTAAACAAAGAATAAATGCCTCTCAAGAGTATCCACGTTGGCGTCACGGTGGTTACATCAGGAATGAATTTGGCCCAAGATCTCTTATAAGTTATCTTCCACTATAGACATGCCTTTTCCACTGAGATAACTCTATTTATAAACAATATAAAAGCAAGAAAGTGGGGAGAACAGGAGTCTCGATACAAAGGGACAGTTTGATTCTGAGCTTTGTTACAATCCTTGCTCTGGAGAGTGTTTAGCTTTTAGTGTCACCATTTATTTGTTTTGTTTTGTTATCTAGATAAAAGAAAAAAAAGAGTAGAAAAACTTCTTACCTCCAGAGCTACCATGAAACCTAAATAATAATTTGAAAATTCCTTTGAGGGAACTTAATATATGTGTAATAGAATTTAATTTAAGTTCTGAAATTATCAGTCATATAGAGTTGAGGTCAGTTGCTACTTTCAGTTGTATGATGTCTATCTGGTTTGTTTGGTCTGTTTGTCTTCTAGAAAAGAAGCCAGAATTCCTGAGAGATGTTATTGGCTAGGCAATAGTTGTCCTCAGGCTTTTTCTGAGTAACTCCCATTGAAAATCCCATTGGGATTTTTTAAGATTGAAGCATAACCCCAAACCCAAAGATTATTGCAAGGCTTCTGTCCCATTTTAGTCCCACTTCAGTGCTGTTTTGAGATTAGTTAGAAACTAACAAATCAAAGGAATACATTATCATTTTTTCTTTCCTTTGTGACAGAACAGGTTTAAAGACCTGAATTTATTACTGGGAAATCTCAATGCTCAAGGGACCTGCCAGTAAATCTTCTCACCCTCTTCCATGCAACTAAATCTTCTCTCCATTTTCAGAGGATTACAGACTCCAAAACACCAAAAAGACACGCTGAAAAACTTTCTACTTCCTCTGTATCCATGGCAACTAGTTATCCTAGTGACCTTTACAGATGTCTTCTTCACAGGTCCATAAATCTCTTAATGGGCCAAATATCACTACTCTCCATGGGTGGCAAAAGTGCAAATGCACTGTTCAGCTATACAGCTTGGAAAGATTCCTTACCTACAGCCCTGGTTGAAAGCCAGGGTTCGCTTTGAGGCACATTAGTACTTATGTGGGGGAAAAAAATATATGATATATAGTATTTTTATATATAATATATAAGATGTAGTTACTTGTCTGGCTCTTCCATCACTACAGCCTCTTAGTTAATCTTGTTAATTGAAAGTATTCAGAAAGGTAAGACACAGCTGATAGCACTCCACCCTGTCAATCAATTACTCAATCTCTTTTTATGGGGTAGGTTGTGCCTGGGAAGGGGAGGATCTGTTGGGCTAGGATCTGAGAGAGGAAGGTAAGGCTTTGTGGAAGATGAATGCATCTTTCTGAGTCTTTCTTCATTGTCTTCTTCTCAAGCTCTGCCTTAATTCTGTAAAATTCAGCCAGTATTTTTACTATGCTCTTCCCAGAAATGGTTTTGATCCCAGTCACTAAGGGCTTAAGATTTGTAGCACTGGGATGTAGGTGAAGTCTCCCAAGAATTGGTGGCATAGCCTCCCTTTTCACCTCTCTAGCAGCTTGGAGAATTAATGGAAGATAGACTTGATAAAGTGCATGATCTCTCCTTCTTGGGAGGAGGGAAGCAAGTCAGAATGGCATGGTGGTGGGGTAGGACAACAGCAGTTGTTTCATTGCCACCAGCAATAAAAGAAGTGAGGGGTTCCAGCTCCTGCCAGACAAGGCTGCTTCCAGCAGTACCTCATGATCTCCCATTACCCATGTCCTGGGTGGTGCCAGATTATCTGCAGTTGGTGAACTTGGCACTGGCTCAGGTTCTACCAGCTTGTGAATGTCATTCTGTCCTCCAGTAGTGTTAGAATAAAATCTCTGTTTTTTGAGTAATTTCAGAGGCTTTCTACCTGCAGAATAGCAGAGTGTGACTTTCTTATCCATGAATAACCAATACAACTTATTATATCTGAAGATGTTAAAAAAAACCCAAAACAACACACAGCTCTCTATTACCCAATTTATTGACTTTCAATTATTCTGTGTAATTAAACAAAGAACTTCCAAAGATTTTGCCAAACTGTAGTTTCCTTTCAGACTCTCCCAAACTCTCCTAAGGCCAATTGGTTGGCAGCACTAAAGGATTCTGGAGGTTTTCTTGGTTTAAGTTTTCTTGGCAGGTAACAATGCCAAAAACAGCAAGAATGTGTGATTGTAAGGAATTGAACAGATTGAAAATAAGAAAAAAAAAAATAAAAATTTTAGAATAAAAAAAAAGTTTATACTTCTCTAATTATGGGTTTCTGCCATTGAAAAGCTGATCTTTGCCATGTATACAATGTTCATGGAAAAGAATAATAATTTGTTATTAACCTTTCCTTTTAAGGTGTGTTTCACATGAAATGTAGACAAGAACCTTTCACCCTCTTGTAAAGAGTGGCTCTAATCGTTTTATTTTGCACAAATGTAATTCTCGTGCTATTTTCACCTCTGAGGCAGATCATGGTCAAGCAGTGACTTGTGTGTGTATTTGTATGTACTTTTTTTTTTTTTTCCACATCAAAATAGTAGGAATAAGGTTAGAGTTCCAATTTGTGATTCCTGTGGTTTGTTCCTAAGGTGGCCAGAAGGTGAACCAAAGTGCTTGAGTAATGCAGTGAAATATTCTCTGTTGAACTCTATTAAAAATTTCTAGTTCCCAGTTCTAAAATAAACAATTTATGTTTGATACATACCAAACACATTCACTTAAGCTTTTGAGAGATAAAGTCTATCTTCAACTCATCATTTTCTACTGTTATACTATAAAACTCACTGTTCCCTTCAGGGAAAAAGCAGTTTGTTTCTTTCACTTTTAGATTTTAATATAATCTAGAGTTAACTTTGTAGATGAGAAGTGAAGTAACTCAAATATTTTTTGATGTTCTCTTCCCTAAATTAAGCTGACATTTTTAGTAGTTCTTTGAAAGCAGCGCTGAACTTAGTACCTCTTAAACCTCTGGAAATGTCATCCCATAAAACAACTCGGTTTACAGATAATGATGGACCAGTAGCAAAAACTGTGATAGTTTATAGAATTATCATTAGATAAACAACGGATTCTAAATAGTCATAATACAGTGTGCATAACTTTATACCAGGGGCAGCAGTTATCTAGAGAATGGTAATGGCAAATATTAAGGTGGCCCCACTGCTGGTAAGTTTGACCACACTTAATTTTTCTTCACATGCAGCCCTAGCTGAGTCACTTGGACTACACGTGTGGAACTCCTCTGTCCTAATTCCAGCTCTTTTAAGCTGAAGACTATGCTTTGCCTTCGTGCCTTTTCTAACTAGGGGATGAAATTTGCATTTCAGAGGGTAATTTACCTTAGAAACCCCCTAGCAGTGCCCTCCAGATGTGTCTGATTTTCTTCATGCACTCTAAAAGAAATATAGAAGAATGTAGCTCAGCTTTAGATTTATTATTTATACTGTTAAGGTAAATTAATACATTAGAGGTTCTTGTTGGTGCAGCAGTAGCAAAATCCAGATGGAGGAACAAATTCTTAATGTAATAGCTGGTTGGGATGACTTGTGCTGAAAGAATACATAGACTTTGTTCAATTAATCCCAAAATCTATTGGGAGCAGAACTGGGAAGGAAAAAAAATTTTCCTTTTTCTCGGCTCTGTTTTCCCTTGTGCTCAGTCTTTCTTTGTAGATAAGTTATTCCTTCCTTAAAATGTCTTATCTTTTTCCTTGTGCATGATAAAGTATTCTCTTTTCCAATACAGAATGTCTTCCTTTTGTGTTTTGGTTATTTTTTTTCCCCCCATCTGTGTGGGGTTTTTGGTTTTTGTGTTGTTTTTTTTTCCCCTTTTATAGCTCACTCAGGAATTTCACTTGATGTTTCTCTTCTACTCTCTTATGCTCTGGACTTGGAAAGGAGACTATTGAATCTAACAGTGTTCTGAGTTTGCTGTCTAACTTGAAACACCTCCAGAACCACCATTTCTGTACTAAAAGTTCCTATAATATACCTTTACTTTGAAATGTCAATTACTTTTGAAAATCTAGGCCCCACACTCAGGCCTCGCTTAAGCTTTTATTTATTTTTGGTATTTACTTAGATTTATGAAAGAACAGAGAGTCCCTACCTCATATTCCCCCGCTCTCCAAAAGGCTTTATATGTAGTATGCCCTTTAAAAGTTATTGCACATCACATAATTCAGTTTAATATGCTGGCTTGTAACATTATGTTTCCTTTGATATTACTCTTTTGAAGGCAATATGACCTTGAAGGTGGTATTTTAAACTAATAAGTGAGGAGTGGAAATCAAACTGGAAATCAAACAATGTAAGCTAAAAGGATGGATTTTCATCTCAAGCCTTTATTTCCATACATGAAAAATACAGCAGTCTAACATTTATGTATTTTGTTTTTCTTGATTTCTCAAGGAAACAAATTTTATGCAAATTCTTGCCTGTTCCTTTTTTGCCTGTGTTTGAATCCATAAATTCCTTTGTCTGTTGTCTTGTCGTTCCCTTTTTACCTCCCTCCTATCACCCAGTAATTTTGGGGGGTGTTTGTGTGTGTGTTTTTGGTTGTTTGTTGGGTTTTTTTGGTGGTTGGTTTTGTTTTGTTTTTCTCTTATTTTTTTTTTCCTCTTGATGCCTGTCCAGACATTTCAGCTGAGAAGGAACCATTCAGCTACCAGCAGTAGCAGGTTAGAGAGAAAGTATTTTGCTCCAAGAGACTTAATTTAGAGCAAAGGAGGAAAATAATGCTTCTGTGAACCTCCACAAAGGGAGGATGACAAGAATGGTTTTAGTGCTAGGTATAATTTTCAAAATGCATTGCAAAATTCTACAGTGATCAATAGCCATTGTTTCCTCCTTGTTATGAAACTTGGCCTTTCTCTGAAGGGGTTGTTCTTTTTCAGTGGCAACCAAGCCAGATCTATCCCTAGTTACATGAGGTATCCCTCTCAGCTTCAACAATATTGAATTTAAACAGAGGTATCATGGGCTTTGTATCAAATCGCATTAAAATCCTTGGTTTTTGCTTCAGCTGAAATCAGGACTCTCTGTTCTGAAGTACATTTGACAATTCCAGTACACTGTGGATCCAGCCACAGGGAGCTTGCAATTTAAACACGAGTTTTATCGCATTTTTACAAGAAGCAGCTGGAGATAGAGATGTAGGACTTGATCGTGTGACATTTCATAAGCAGCCACTGTATTTTGCCTTTGGTTTGAATTGCTCAGGGGCTACAGAGCTATGCTGGCACCATTGACAGCCTGCAGAAACATGTCCTAGCCCTCAGCTGGACTTTGCTCAGGATCAGAAAGTGACTAAGAGAAGCTGCATAGCCACTGGTGAGCCTTCTGTGAGAGGTTGGTTCATGTCTTCTGGAAAAGACCATGTAGGCTTCATGGGGATTACAAGCTTCAGCCATTTAATGGGCAGCTGTCCAGGCTAAGACCAAGCTTAGCCATGTTCTAGGAGTGTGGTCAGTGGAAAGATAGAAGAACATTTTACAAGGTGATTCACCTCCACTGCCACCTTAAAATGGGATTATCCTGCTCAGGAAAGCCACTACGAACTACAGAGGAAACTTCTCTTAGCTGAATAGGGTAAAAGGGTGAGTCTTTGCCATCTGAAGGTACACCAATCCTGACTAAGCCTATAGCTGAATAATCACTTTGTTTCCTCAGAAGTCAGTTATGAGGAATAGGGACTCCCACAGGATCATCCATCCTGTTGAAGGACAGGTAACAGGCTGAATTAGACGAAGCACTTTTCTGTCTGTGCTAGTAACAGGGTGTAAGTGCTTAGTCAAGACCAGATGCCAAACTTTACAGCACTAGTGTTAGC
Source organism: Chloroceryle amazona (assembly GCA_027560015.1). Taxonomy (NCBI): domain Eukaryota; kingdom Metazoa; phylum Chordata; class Aves; order Coraciiformes; family Cerylidae; genus Chloroceryle; species Chloroceryle amazona. The sequence goes on along the minus strand of JANHFX010022766.1, from coordinate 13,482 downwards.
TGAGATGAATCCCACAATGTTTACTAAACACAAATTTCTGTCTGCAGGTTGTAGTGCAGAGAGGGGAAGGGAAAGCAGAATTTGTTCTTTCTGTAAGGTGCCTTGTTTTCAAGCCCATCTACTAGCAAGACCACCATTCTTACTGGCTTTTTTTCACTCTGGCCACAAGAAATTGTATTCTTTAAAACTATTTCTTGTTGCTATTGATTTCTAACATGCTGAGAACCAGGAAAATTTGCCCACTTGAAGCTGGTGCTTTCAGTTATCTGAGCTACCTCTTTCAAAGCTAGCTTGGTCATCCCTCCATCACACAGCAACGGAGACATCCCCTCGGTGCCAGAGGAGAACCCCACTGTGCAGTTTCACACTCAAGTCACATTGATTTCTGTGGGCAGACTTCACCCAGCAGGGGTTACTGGCTGTATCATGGCTTACAAATGTAAGGGGATTGTGGGTACTGGTCTTTATTTCATTTATTTATTTATTTGTCATCCACTTCTTTGCTCTTCTAAATTGTTTCTAATACGCCTTTCCAGGCAGGATCAGGCAACGTTCTCATTGGTAGTGAATTCTTTGCAATCTTCATCACTCATCCCTTTTAGAAAATTATTTGACTCTGTTTCTCTCTCCCTCTCATCCATTGTCAGCTCATCAGTGCTTTCTATCACAATAAACTTAAATGCCTTTTAAAATGGGGCTTTTTTTTAGCTCTACATATTGCTACCACAAAAACAGACACCTGGTATAAGTGAATTTGATAGGCAGTGATAGGAAATACTTATTCTATGTCTGCACTTTCTTTTCTGTAGTATAAGGATCTCCTTGCATTTTGCTAGGCTGGCTTGCAGTATTTATTGACTACTATCCTGGTGTTTGGAAGACAAGTGGCGGTGAAGTTAGAAGAAATAAGAAATCTTTCCCTAATCTTATGAAACCCATTTAATTTAAGTGAGCAAAGCTAGTAGGTGGTTCTCAGAAGATCTCATTAGCCACTTTGACTGTCCCTCAACACCTCTTGAAAGCAAATGTCTTATTACCATGGGTATTTACATATCCTTTACTTTTGCACAGTGCTAAACATTAGTGAACTGTAAACTTAGTCCTACATGTCATCAGATTTGCATGGTAAATACGGTTGCAATTGCGTGGACAAATGCTCTGTCAAAACCAATACAATCTAATAGTGATCATGATTTCTATCTTTAGTACGTTAACTGTATCACAGCGTTTCAAACCCCAGTCCTTGAGTCTTTTGGAGATGTTCAAGGGAATCATGGTACAATGAGAGCCTCATCAGGCAAAGGAAACAATCTGGGGTAGGAGTGGAGGGAAGAAAAGGATGAGGAAATGTAAAGGATTTTTTTTTTCAGCTCCTGTGATGATTTAATGAGTATTTTTGTAGTAATGCTGCATCTTTGTGAGTTTGACAAAGCTGAAGGACTTCTATGTAATAGGGCCAGGTTTTTATATGGTTATTAAGTTATATTATGTAATCTGATGCTGCATCCTTTAATTTGAAAGAATGTTTATCATCTGCTTAACAAATGCCATTGTTGTAACAGTGTTGTTTTACACTGACCTAATTCTTCAAACGCTGTCTTGCTCAGAACTGCCCTATCCACCACACTAGGTGCTGTCTGGCTTGTATTTTATGAGAAAACCTAGGGCTTTCTTCCCTACCACTGAATCTCTTGGAAAAAATAGACCAATTCCAGTCCTTTGAGCATACATTCTCCAGTGATGGAAATCTGTTGGTATCACCAGAGCTGATAAAGCCCACACTGTTTTTACAAGTTGATCACCCATACCTCATTATATTGCACTTGTGCCAGTCTGAAAGTATGACACTTTGAAGTATTATCTGCTTTTACTGAAGATCTTATTTTTCTTGGCTCATAGTCAAAGCCAGAGCATATTATCAGAAAACTACTTAGAAAATCATGGAGCTCGCAGCTTTTAACAGTTGATAAGATTAGGTGCTCAATCTCAACATCAAATGCAAAGAAGTAGGGGGGATATTTAGCTTTAGATTTTCTTTCTTCTCCTGCTGAGGTAGAAGATGATTCCCATTTGAGATTCCTTCACTAAGTCATATTTTTTAAACATTAGTAGGAAATTGGAGAGATTGCTCTGAATTCTTTTGGTACACTGGATAAGTCTTGTAGGTGTATGAGCTAGTAAGGTGGTGGTTACAGAATTACAGGAGGGCTTATGCTCCTTGAAAGCCAAGCGTAGTTTGTCATGTCTCTGACACAGTGATTGGAAAGAAGTAGGAGCTGGGCTCCTGTATTGTATTTATAATAGCACATGGGACACGATTTTTTTCCTATATCTTAACTCCATTGTACAAACTCATCACCTCCTCCTTCATTCCTGCATGTATCAGGAGATTGGTTCCTTGTTACTTAGATCTTTAGTTCAAAGCTTGTTACCTGAAGTCTGAAGAGGTTTTGATGTCTGGAGAAGACAGAGAGGATCTCATTAATGCTTAAGAATATCTCAAGGGTGGGTGTCAAGTAGAAGGGAGCAGTCTCTTTTCAGTGGTGCCCTGTGATAGGATGAGGGGCAATGGTCACAAACAGGAACATGGGAAGTTCACCTCAACAGGAGGAAAAACCTCTTTTCAGTGAGGGTGACAGAGCCCTGGAACAAGCTGCCCAGGAGGTTGGGGAGTCTCCTTCTCTGGAGACCTTCAAAACCAGCCTGGATCTGTTCCTGCTCTGGTGGGGGGGTTGGACTCAATCTCTAGAGGTCCCTTCCAACCTCTACCATTCTATGATTTGTCTTTAGCTTATGCAAGAAATCATTAGAGGCCAAAATCATACTTTTGACATTTTGAGTTTCTTTGCTCTAGAACAAAGACTGCAGTCAGAGTAGTGAATGATATTATAACAGTTCTTTACTAAGGAAATTTCTGTTCCTAGTACTTTTTGAAGAAAACAAACAGCAAGCAAGAGGTGAGCTTCCCTCACATATCCACAGAACTTGCTGTAGGATGAAACAGAATCTGTTTTTCCATTTCCAGTGATCTCCCTGGGTCAAATTCCAGAATGTGCCAGTACCCAAACTTTGACAAATATTAGGGGCAACAGAAATTTATAGAATTTAAATCAAAGATGTGATCTGTAAGGAAAAAAAAATAATTAACCTAGCACAACTGAAAGATGGCTAAATGGCAGCAGTTCTCATGCTCAAGGAGTAAGTTGTTTCTGCTGTATGTTGGAGTGATTTAACTGGGACTAAGAAATGTCATCTTCTGTGAGGGTAGAGTCTGGCTGTTATTCTGACGTGCAACTACATAGTTTGTGCCATATTTTATGCTCTTCTTATGAAAGAAAGTTATTTTATTCCAGGAATTGCTTAGAATAATAAACTTTATTAAATAATTTATTGAATTATTTCTTAATAATCTAATAAAAATAAATTTCTTAAGCCTTTATTTTTATTATAATATTATCTTATTACTTTTCTAATAAGCTTATTAGAAAATGATAGAGTTTATTATTCTAAACAAGCACATTTTTGTGAAGTACCAACTCTAAAGCACATAGCAGTGTGAAGAAAGGAATGGCTTTCCACCACTGATGTATTTTATCCCTTCTTCTCTTCCGTAGGTTGTCCAGGAATGTGGGACAATATTACATGCTGGAAACCTGCAAGTGTGGGTGAAATAGTCTTTGTCAAGTGTCCTGCACTGTTCAGATTTATCATCTCTGAAGATGGTAAAGTATTTTGTCTCGGTTCTTTGTCTCTGTCTGATAAAGATGCATAGCCAGCATGAGTGTTAGATATTCAGTATAAAGGGAAATAAAAAACTCTGCAGTCATCTGGATTTGGTCTTCAGTTTAAAAATTGCTCTAGAAAAACAGGATATTTGTGTGTTGACGTATGTGTGTGTGCAGGGTGGGAAGGAAAGTGTGAGAAAAGAGACTATACAACATGAAAATACCACCAACTCTAATTGCTAAAGGGTATGTTCTGCCCTTGGGTCCTCACTGAAATCAGTAAGACCTCAAACTGTCTTGGCTCTTGGGCAACTAATCATCACCATTCAAAGCTGTTTTAGAAAATAACTAAAACTCAGGGTGGGTTCTGCTCATGCCTAAGAAGAACATAGTCATGAGATGACCAGTGTGAGGATCTCCCATGTTGAGTCCAGGGAAGAGAACTGTTTGAACTCATCCAGACACTGAAGCAAATACCAATGCTCTTGTAAAATGGAAAGTAACTGAAGGGTGATCATTACCTCATCTAAATTATCAGGTATGAAATTGTTACTCTTGTAATTCTATGTGCTTTAATTACAGCCAGTATAATTAAACAGAATCGTTAGTGTTGTGATACTGGTTTAGCATTGGCTTGGTGGGTACAGCGGGACTTACCAAGCCAGTCACATTTAGTGATAATAGAAGAAACATGTCAGCATCCAGTAGCGTTTGTATCTGCCAGAACTAAGGAAATACTCTTTCCCCTTTCAGGTTTTTTGTGGGGTTGTTTTTGTTTTTCAATTCTCCATGACTTCATAATCAATTTTTGTGGACTGCTTGTCATTCGATCTGATTGTCAAACCAGTTCTGGTCATCCTTTGCCCAGAATATACACTCAATCAGAAGTTTTCCCTATCCAGTTATCGGTGATGCTTGCAACCTGCAGGCAAAATACTTTTATGTTCTTTATTGCACATCAGCAGATGGCTGATGTGCAATATCTTCTGATATAACTGCAGGAGGCCTGTTGCTCCAGACAGCACCTGTCTGAATTTCCATTAGGACCCCTCCTTTTCAGTGGCTTGTAATCTACACCCCCTACATACTCTCAAGCTCCAGGGTGCTAACACATTGTAATGTCACACTTTTCTCTCTCTCCCTGCCAGTTTCGAATGCAGTGCTCAGAAATATTGCTGGCTTGATACTATGGGGAGTGGTTCCATGTACACCTACAGCATAAGGAATTTCCCCCACTGCCAACCTGTCCATACACCTCTGCTGTGGACCTTTTAACTATTCTTTATTTCAAGGGATGGCTCTGATACTCCTATTTATAACTCACAAAAATATGTAACCTTTTCACTTCTTCTGCAGAATTTTTTCTGGGCTGTTACCATTTCTGAAGTAGTTAAGGCAAGGAGGGCTCTTGAGAAATCACATAATCATTGAGCAGTTTAGGTTGGAAAGCACTGAAGGCACTTTCACAGGGGTCTTATTGACTAATTCCCTGAACAGCTGGAATTTTGCTTTCCTAAAACTCAGGGTCTTGACTTTACTCTTCACTTGACCCAAATCCCTCAGGACTGCAAACTCCACCAGTGTGTGGCAGCCCAGGATGCCTCCAATCTTGCCAGCACTGACACCATCTAAACCATCTCCCACCTTAAGGACGATGTTACCTCAATACAATCTATTCCAGAGCTTAATTAACCTTTTATCAGTTAATGAGAGACTTTACTTCTATTTTATTTCTTTATTTTTAATGTGTTTTATTAAAAAAATAATTAAAAATATATAAGATGAAACTATTGTAACTAGACCTATGTAAAAAAAATAAAACTAATATTTCTAAATTATTTGCCTAAGATTTACGGACCTGTTCACATACTGTATTTCACATTTGACCTGTAGCAGGGTGATAGTATGACCCGAAGGGAGCAAGTGTAAACATGTGTCCTGCTGTCTTTAGCTCCTTACAGGATCACTAACAAAAGTGACAGCTGTTACCTCTTGTAGTGCTGGGTTTGAGGGGGTTTTTAGACATCTGTTCAGTAGGAAGAAAACCAAGATTCATAATTCATTACATAAACAAATAAACACTTAATCTGGAGTAGTTTGAAATCTCTACAGACCTGGCTGGATTTGCATTAATGACCCTAAGGTGGAAATATCTACATCCAAAATCACTCTCCTGGGTAAAACAGCCCGAGTTTTCACTATCATTGCTGATCATTTTAATTAGCCAAGTATATTTGTTTAAATGAGGTCTTAATGAAAAAAAAAACCCTCACATTTTATGATTATTCTTTAAATAAAGGGTTATGAGATAACAAAAATGTTTCTAAGACGTGGCTAATCACGTTTATAGATTGTTAGGGCATCCTCTGGCTGCTGCTGTGTTTGTTGAATATGTAACTAGGCTAGCCACTGACACCAGTAGTTGTTAATAACATAGTCTTAATACAGAAAAATTGTATATGATCAAAATATTTTGTAAATAATACAATAACTTTAAGCTACAGTTTTAAAAAGCTTGTTCTCTAAAGCACCTGTAGGTACACCTGCTTGTAGACCAACAGGCAAACCATAGGAGGTGTTAATCTTGGAGGGGGGAGGAGAAATCTCACTTGCTTTTGGATATCTCAGACTTACACATGTAAGTCTCTGAGCTGACCACATGGATATCTGAGTCAGTGAATAGAAAGTAAGGGGTACTTGAGGATGTTTCCTCCAACCTGTGTCAAATGCTTGAGATGAATGGAGGCAGTGGAGTGGGGGGGTGCTGGTTTTTTTATGAATTTCAGAAAGTAATTTGGCTGCCCTGACTTGGATGATTGATTTCATTATGCAATAAAACTGGCGGGGGGGGGAGAGACTACAAAATAAAAATTAACCAACTCAACTGTCACCTGGAAAGATGCTTTGTTGGAAAAATTATCTATGGATTTAGCTAAAAATACCAGCTATTTTTAATTTGAAAATACGCCCTGCTCTATCCTTCACTGCAATGGAACTGAGGAGTAACATTTGAACTGCTGTCAAACTCCTACAGAAAACCTAATGTTAAATCCCATGCTGCATAGCTGGAGACCATTCCTTGTAAAATTTCATTTCACCTCTCTGCCCCTCCAAAATCACCAGAATTTTTCATTTCCTTTCAGACACAGACTGAACATAAAGATCATTCTCAAAAACTCTCCATGTGGAGAAAAAAAAAAGCAATATTAGCTTCTGACTCTCTTCTGATCTTGTAGCTTAAGGATTTGCAGCAGCTTTCCTTCTGGTGGGTTCCTAAATATTAATTTCTCTTCCTCTTCAACCTTCATTTCTTTGATTGATATCCATCAATTCTCAGTTTGATTGCCAGTGAAAGCTGTAACTTCCACGATGGCACTGATTATGTTTTCTCCAGTGCCTTCCTGTACTGACTCCAGAGACTACCACTCTAGAATGGGGTGGATTTACAGCACTCCATGTTAAATTTGGAAAAAAATTGTGTGAAGCTGTGATGCTGCATTTCAATGTGCCAGAGCAAGATCTAGACATGGCCCCAACATAGTGACCTGTGTCCCCAGCTGGAAAATTTTTCTGTTTTGTTCTCCACCCCCCCTTTTTTTTATTTTTCTCTCCCCGAACAGAAGTGCTATTGCCTGGCTGCGTAAATCTACAGAAGCCAAGCCTTTGCTTTTCTTTCTTTGCCCTGCACAGCTGAGATATTTTGGAACCTATAAAGCCACATTACTCAAACAGATCATTGAAAGAAACTCAATAGCCAGATCAGAAATGAGCATATTTTTAGACTTTTTAGACTAATACAAATAAGAGGCAGTTTCTGAGTATTGCCATATGCTCTCCATTGAGAAATGCTTTCATTCACAAATCCAAATTATAAGTATGATTAGCTTTTACTGAATCTTCCAGCAATTCAGAATGCTTATCTAGTGCTCAGTCGAGGAGGTAACCTGCTACACCCAAAAGAACATTACTATAGAGCACTGTAAGATGTAATGGATAAAATGTAGATAACATGCACAATATTTACCAGAGATGTAAAATGCATCCTATGTTGATACAAGGGATCCAAATTAAAATCCAGGAGAATAAAGAATGCATCAAGGTATTATTACAGAGTTGAAGAGGGAGTTGGTTACATCCCCTGCTCACATTTTTGAACTAGGCTTGCTGCTACTCTGGAAGCTATATGTCAGTGCTCAGTCAACAAGCTTTATTGTCCCTGAGAACAAGAAATTGAAAATAGTCTATTACTGATCCCATTAAAAGCACTGGGAGTCACTCAAGTGCTTTGTCCTAAGAACACCAAGCCTCGTATTTTCTGTGCTAGAGATATCATGGGTGGACAATGGGATTTATGACTGCAGGATTAATTGGATTTGAAAAGACATCTGTGGCTTTTTTCTTCCTGTCTTGACTTGAGGTATTATCCCTAATCAAACAGAGTAAGATGACAAGAGTTAATGAGAGGGGAAGTGATGCTACATGTTCCTACATGGAAAACCCTTCTGTGTCACTTCTGGGGAGTAGAGTCTTCAAGTACTGAGTGTGTGCCACGGTGAAAATGGTATGTAACTCCCAAACTGGGTGAAAAGGCAACAGAAGTTATCTTCCCAAAGTGAAAGCCATTGAAAATATCTGCAAGTTACAGTTTCTACTAGTTTGGGTTATGTGTTGATAGTTTTTGATAGAAAGAAAAGGTGACTGTTAAAGATCAGGGTCTTTCTAAACAACAATATGTATCTGGAAAATTGTGCACTTATTTTTGACTGAAGGAGGAGAAGATGCAGGATTTCTTTGCTAGTAGCTGAAATTAAGGTCAGCATTGCAGCAGACTGAAATTGGAAATTGTATTTGCCTGTCAGATAGGTAAGGCAAAAGATCAATGCAAAGGTCCAGATTTCTATTGAAGTATATCTCACCCTGATGGGTATTTCAACATCCTCCCTGACAACCAAAGGAAGTCAAACAGAACGAAAGGAGCAGTCTCTGAAAAACAGACACGATCCATCCCATAGCACTTTCATTATGGGAATAATAATGAGGCACCAGAGCTTAATTAGTCTTTAAAACAACTAGGAGTCTGTGCACACCTTAGTTTCCTTGTTCACGTTATCCTGTGTAATGTTCAGAAATAAGTTCAATTCAGGGATAATTTTTTTTACATATATATACACCAGCTAAATGTTTTGGACATCTTTCCAAGCTGTCTGCAAATTGCATATATGTTCTTGTAGCTTAGTGTTCAGCAAGTCCTAGAAAGCATTATGACAGAAAGAACAAAGAGCACAAGAGACTTACCAAGTGTTGATGTTAAAAATGTCTTGCCAATAATCAAGATAATAGTGCTTACTAGATAAGTCCTTTCCTGCTGATTTTCATCCCTAGGTTTTCCACAGGCAGTAAAGCCGTGGCATGACTTCAGCTTTTCCAGAGCGAGGAGGACAAGCTATAATTAAGCATGCCTCCTTGGTCACAGCACCACAAAGTCTCTGCAATGCAGAGAGAAATGGGAGGAAAATACTGCCATCAAAGAGTAGTAACTGTATCTACCTTTTTCAATCAAGTAGTTAAAGCCTCATCAGTGCTTTTTTTACAGGGAGAGGCATTTTATGGACTTTCCCACCAATTTATGGGGACATAAGACTTTGTGCCTCTGATACTCAAGCATTCAACATGACCAAGAGCTTTTCAACTAAAGATCAAGTCCTTGGTCCTTCAGAAGATGACATCCTGCAGTGGACAGGGGAAAGCTGTAACACAGCTCAAGAACTTTCTCAATATAATCTGAAATCTAATCTGGCCCCTGACTATAAAATAAATCATGCTTTGCTGGGGAGCATGCAAGAGTGGAATATACTGAGAGCTGCTGAGTCATTTGGAGAACACTTGGACAGCAAAAGTTGAGACACTTAAATATCACCATAGGTGTAACATGGGCAGGTGCTTCAACCTTTACAAGCAGTCTTTATTCTCCTTTCTTCTCTCAACTCAGAAAGGAGTTCCAGCTGATTGCAGGATTTCAGCTCTGGTGGGCACACATTCAATGCTGTTTTTAATCAAGTGATTTGTTTTCTTCCTTGGGACTTATGAAATAAGTGATAATCTCCATGGGACGATGTTTCTTATATTTCTTGTTTCTTGTTTGGAAAACATTTTACTTTTTTCTGAAGTATGGTCCCTGTATCTTTGGATCTAGGAGACCCTCTAATAGTGTTTGCTTTGATCTTCTACTCTGACAGATGCTACTGTGAAGGCCCAGCCTCATTGGAAGGATACACATAATATTTAGATGAAGCCTAGCAGTTGCTATGGTGACCTCAGTCCAGCACTAGTTTCATAGTCTTTGATAGGAAAGCAGAAAGAAAGAAGAAAAGAATCATTTCCCTCACATGTTAGTGATCACATCTGTACATCAGTCCTCACTCAGCCAGCCCTATGTGCTATGGGTTGTATGTTCCTCACAAGGGACCTCAGTGGTACCCGGTGATCTCCAGGTATGATTCACTAGGTCGTCTTGTCTCTGTCATGAAACCATGTGCCTGTGAAATTAGTATGGGATATATGAAGAGAGGACTCGTGTATCAGTTCCATAACTGCCTGTACTGCAATGTTTTGCACAAACCACTGGGTAATAACAAAATTGCAGAAGCTGGTTCTTCTTATCCAGTGGTGGGTGTCTAAAACAGACCATCCTCTGGAAGTGGTGTTGTCTTTACCTTTTATAGGAGGAGACTTAAAAACCAGGTGAACTTATTGCCAGGTGTGTAAATGGGATGGTATGAATTTACCCTCCAGTTCCTCAGGTGTCCTTAGGCACCAGTTCTTTTTTAAAGATGAAAATATGAACCAGGCTTCCTAATCTTACCCTTTTCCTCTGCCTCAGTTTTCTTGTTTTCTAAGTACAATGAACAATACCACTTAATTTTGTACTGTCTCTGTGTGAGCTCTATGTTCACAAATCCCTTTGACAAAGCAAATGGCAATACAGAGTAAATGCCAAGTGACTAATGACTTTCTATCTGTATTTTAAAGTATTGTCTATGGAGCAGGAGTCTGGAGAGATCAAAACCCCTGGAAACAGTGGAGGGAAACACTTAGCAAAGGGAAAGCTGTGGGAACCAGTAAGACCATGGACTCCATAACCTGTCCCGACTGCCACTTTCTACAGATACTATTAATGAGATTATAAAGCTCTCGCAGCTGATTCTGAATCGCTCCCCCCAAGATAAAAAGACATAATGAAGGATCCAGGATGGTTGGATAGTGGGCGTGTAGGATCATATGTGCTCAGGACTGGGCAGAGGACATTAGAAGCAGTGGGCAGAGCGTGCAAGTGGTGGTATCTGTGCAGGGAGCTCAGAAAGCCCCAGAAAAGCTGCTAAGTAGACTGCTGTTCCTGGCTCTGGCTTTGCCAGCCGGCTGAACAGATTGCTGGTGCATCAGAGCAGCATGCAGCAATAGGGAAGGGAGAGAAAAGGCACAGCATGGTGGATGCTGAGGAGTTGGGCGTGAGAGCTCCCTGATTTATTTTGTATTTCTACCTTAGATCTTAAGCTTCTAATCAGTGCTATCTAAAACAGAAAAAAAAATTAAGAAAAAAAATTGAATTCCTGCCTAACCAGCTCATTATCCACATATCTGGCCAGCATGATAACAAGTGATTGGAGGAAATCTTTTCCATAACCTCTCTCTACCTCAGTCTCTGCACTTTCTGAAGGGAAAAAATAACGTGCAGTAAAAACAGTGCAAGCTTTGCACATTGATCTCAATGCTGCCAAAATCCAGCCTTTTGAAGGATTATCTATGTGGACCAGTCCTTCAACCCATAATACTGAGAAAGGAACAAGAATAATCAGGTAAAAGTGTGGACAAGCTATTTCAGGACAGAATAGTTTTGGAAGCCTTTCATTCATTCCCCCTCCCCCCCCCTCCCCCAGTAATTAGGGATAAAGGATAAATGCTGGAATGAAAGGGTTAAATACAAGTTGTGCTCAGATAAACAAATCTATGGGAGATAAAGCAGTTGCCATGCCAGCTGACACCAAAAGCAGCCAGCACAAATTTGGCATGAAGGAGAAGATCTAAAAGGCTGTGCTGAGCTCGGAGGCTCATCGTACCCAGGCTGTTTCTTGGCTTTAGTTTTGCCAGTCGTGCTCACTTTAAATCAGAAGCAACAATTGCTAGCTTCAAATTTCTCATCAGCTGGAGGATAGTGAGGAGGGAGGTAGTTATGTTTTCAGGGACTTGGCAAAAGGAAGCCAAGGAAGAAAGTCTGATAAATGTGCAGGAAAAGGGCATGAAAGGTCTGGATCTCTGCCACTAACTCTATGGGAAGCTGTTGGCAAGTCCTTTGAGTTATTTTTTTTACCCCTCTTTCACCTCTTCAGGTAGAAAATGGAATTAACCAATATTTTTCTGTGCTTGATTTATCTTTTTTGATCTTTGGAACTGGTAATTCAGCATTCTGGTGGATTTTTCTAGGGTCTCTAGTAGTACTGCAAATAAGATCTAATTAATAATGCCAATTAAAGCACTGATGGAAGATTTACTTCCCAGAGAGTGACACTTACCTATTCAGTCTGGTCAAATAGTGAATAGCACTGCCTGTCAATATACTGGATAAACTGTCCTTTGTCAAGGATAACATTAGCTTCTTTGGGAGTTTATTGGCTAATGTGAGCAACTATTGATTTAATAAATGGTGTTTAAGGCACTGTTTAATAGCTGCTCATCACTCCATCTTTCCATAGCTTGGGCTGCGCTGTTGTTTAAGTACATGTGAGGACCACAGATGTCATTTATGTAAGTCACGGATGTAATACTTGCATTAAACCCCTGAAAACTAAATTTCCAGCCAAAATGCAGCTAAAAAGCATATTTTGTTTATTCTTCATTTCTGGGACAGTAATGTATTTCAGCTGGCGTGTTGCAGAAGCATCTTGCTGGGCTTTCAAGCCTTCATCAGTGAAGTCTAACACACCAGATTCTCATTGTTTATGTCCTAAGAGTAAGGCAAGGAGAGGAGTTGTATCAAAAGCCCAAGCAGCAAGATGCCCATTGCATCACTGACACCAGAGAAATATGCCGAGGTCACCCTAGAATCAGAAAGGCACTTGAGTGAAAAAAGCCCCACAAAAATACAGTTCTACATCATGTAAACATCTGTATTCTGATACAGGTTACATAAGCATGTGGTGTCAGAGAGAAGGGCAGCAGCAGCATGCAGGAATTTAAAGCCAGATGGTGGCTGTATGTTCCCTCATTGTGTGTTTACATATATTTATATATGTAAAATATATATGTACACATACACAAATACAATTGCATATTTGTATATATTACCTCAACACTCATTAGATGCACTTTGACTTCTACTGGTAATTCAGGGCATAATGTTCAGTGTAAATCTAATTGACTTTCCAGTAGCTTAGTTTATTAGTGAAAATGAAGTTGATGGCTCAAGTCTAAACCCTGTATAGTAAAAGGTTGTACTGGAACTTTCTTTAGTAGATGCAGATGTAGAAATATATGTTAATAAAAGGCAAGTTTACTCCTACACCAATCAGAAAATGAATATTGTCAAAAATGTGAAACCTTTCATAATGTCCAAACAAAAAATGCAATAATAATTTGGGTGTCTAAAACAAAATTAATATTAAAAGCCTCTTAATTTTACAAACCTATACTAATCTAATACTTTGTGTTGTTAGTGATAGAATGAAATTTTAAATGAAGTAAAATCTAATATTTTAATATCAGT
>JANHFX010022763.1:82864-93204 GCA_027560015.1 Chloroceryle amazona | reverse complement strand
CCCTTCTTGTGGATGGGGTCACACTGGCCAACCTCCAGTGAACTGGGACCTCTCCAGTTAGCCAGGACTGGTGATAAATGATGGAGAGCGGCCTGGCTGGCTCTTGTGACAGCTCCCTAAGCACCCTGAGATGAAACCCCTCCAGACCCATAGACTTATTGGGATCTAAGTGGCACAGCAGGTCACTAACTACTTCCTTCTGGACTACATGAGGGATATTCTGCTCCCCATTCCTCCATTCCAACTCGGGAGCCCAGTTGCCCTGATAGTCTTTTTGTTAAAGACTGAGACAAAGAAGGTGTTAAGTACCTTGGCCTTTTCAATGTCTTCAGTTTCTGTGTTCCCCACTTCGTCCAGTAAGGAATGGAGATTTTCCCCGGCCCTCCTTTTGGTACTAAGGTATTTATGAAAACACTTTTTGTTATCCTTGACAGAATTGGCCAGATGATGTTCTAACTGAGATTTCCATCTCTAATTCTCTTTCTACATGGCCCTGCAATATCCTTAAACACTTCCTGGTTCACCTCCCCTTTTACCAAAGTTGATACACTCTTTTTTTTTCCTGAGTTCTTGCAAAAGCTCCTTACTCAACCAGGGCTAGTTGCGCTTTGGAGGCTGGCAGCCTTTGGGTTGGAGGTGGTTTTGGGCGTTACAATGACATTATAATGAGCAGGGTTCACACAAAAGACAGTACTTTGTCAAAAAAAGACAGACTGTTGACGTGGGGTCACAAACAGGCAGTTTATCAGTCCTGTAATACCATTAAGTTTCCATCTTTGCTGTGATTTCACAGGTTGTGGCCTTGGAGTCTTGACTCCACCCCTGAGCTGTTCACAGGCAGTGTTGTCCAGGGATCCACTGTGGAAAGGATTCCTTGCATACCAGTTGCACTCCACTGTGGGAGCTTCTTTATACCTTTCCTTAATGTGTGAACAATGCTTTACCTTTAATATGATTTTAATTTCTAACTCACCTCCAGCCATTATTCCAGAAGTACGTACTGCTTCTCCACCTCCATCTTAACCAGCTGCTTAAAATGAAGCTTTCCAGAGTATCATGCAGCAGTACCTGCTAGGGGGACAGGTGGTTATATGCTACCCAAACATCCCTCCCTGCCTCTTCTAATTCTTTTCTAAGCTTGATCACAGGATCACAGAATCACAGAATGATGTGCTGCTACCAAACCAGGTCTTGCTGCCCCATCAGAGATAGTTTGTGCGGCCAAGGAGAGCAGTTCCCAAGTCCACAGAAGTTGTTGAAAATGTGCCATGTTTGTGTTTTCCTTCTTTGAGCCAAAAGGAAGCTTAAGCTAGCAATGTATTCCCATACCAATCATTGTAAATTTTCTCTTAGATTTTAAATAAGATTTCAAAGTGCAATTAAGTTAAATTACCTGGTCAGCAGATAAAATCTTGTCTATAAACTGTCTCTCTATATATACTACTACAATAGGTTTTTGTTTGGTTTTGTTTGTTTTGAGTTTTTCTTTAACGTAGAAAATGGAGTCATCAGAAGTTATTTCTTCAAGATAATTGGAAAGGCCAAAGACAGATTGAACTTCCAACCAGGACAAAGACCCCCAGTTCTGTCTGCTAGGTAACACTGTCCTTTGGAAATTTTTAGGAGTATTATTTAAACAGAAGCCTTTTAAGACTATTTTTTGGCTTTAAATGGCTGTTACAACCCTCAGATGCCTCTTGCCTTGCATGATGTTCTATCTGAGACTGCCAAGATGAAATCTATAAAATTAAATGGCACATTTTCTCCTTTAGCTGCTGCAGGAATCCCATAAACAGAGCTGATCAGAACGTAGGATACTGTATCAGTCAGGGACCTGGCATTCTTATAGACCAAATAAATGCCCTTGACTACTCGACAAAGTCCTTCTCTTACTAAATTCAGGACTTCAGAACACTTTGGAATGAAAATATTTCAAAACAGAAATGTCGGCAGAAGTTTGTGGTTTTTGTTTATATTTTCTTCAAGGAAGAGTTTTAATATTTTGGGGGTTGTTTGTTGTTATTGTTGTGGGGTTTTTTTATTTTTTTCTTATTACTTTTATTCCTTTTTCTTTATTTTTTTTCAATGGGTATCCACTGAGCCACAAGAAGCCATATTTTCAGTAAAAGCTTGCAACCAATAGGTAACAAGACATCAACTGTCTAAAGAACTTGTCCTAGTAAGGGACCAAAGTTAGTAACCACATTTTCAAAAGAGATCAACCCATTTTAAAGTACATCTGAAGCTCTGGGCTGTGTATGCGACAATGAATGTCGAGCTGAATAGTGAGCTCTGATGAAAATCTGACACTCGCTTAAATTGGAACTGAATGTTTTTGAAAATTTGGACTCAGTTGTGATGTGCTGAACTCTAATTTAAAATAGAGACCTTGTCTTTACATCTTTGAGAGGGATGTGTTACAAAGGAAGTCTTCACTAGACAGTGAAACTCATGAAAAAGAAGAGTGGAAATTTTGCCATAGAAAAATTCCAGTTCCTAATAAATCTTCTCAGAATTGAGCTGCAAATACATCCCAATTTGGGCTGGTAAACTGTAACCTGACAAACCAAAGTGAACCAGCTTCT
This sequence comes from Chloroceryle amazona, assembly GCA_027560015.1. NCBI lineage: Eukaryota > Metazoa > Chordata > Aves > Coraciiformes > Cerylidae > Chloroceryle > Chloroceryle amazona. The sequence continues at coordinate 90,619 of JANHFX010022763.1, read as the reverse complement.
TGGAGACTAAAAATGTTAGCTATTTCATAACGAATACAGCATCACATTTGATGTGGTTTTATTTTCTGTTCTTTACACCTCTTTGGTGTTACCACTGTTGATTTCTTGATTTCCCTGTGGAATTTAATAGACTGTTTCAGGCACAATTTCTTTGGTGCTGAAATGTCAGCCCTGCTTTAACGGGTCTAAAACCATGTGCCTGCTCAGGTGCAACAGCTTAGGGGGAAGTTTCAGTTATGGAGATTTCCATGACAGACTGTCACTTATGGGGGATTTGCACAGACAGGTATTTTTATTTATTTATTTATTTTCAAGACTGCAATGCTCAGAACAGTGAAATATGGATAGAGTAACTGCTATTTTTCTTTCTCATCAGCATGAATAGATGGTTGTTGGATGCTCTAGTTGGGGATGAATGAATGGGTATGAAATGATTAATTACATCTGTGGCATTTATTTCCTTTAGCTACATTTTCCTAAGTCCTTCAGATGCTGCACAGCTGCGTCTTGGAGTGAATTCATCATGATGTCATTACCAGCTTTATTCTAATTGTACATAATAATATCTATCGAGCACAAGTGATTATGAGAGTCTCTATGGAAAATATCTTCTTAGTTTCATTCCAAGAAAAGAGTGAAATGAAATATCTCTCATTTCCTGTTGACATTCATATGCGTGGAGGATGTTCAACACATTCAGAGGTGTATGCTCCAGGCAACATTTTCAAAATTACTCATCTCAGAAGGGCTAGATTAAACCATCACTAAAAAACCCCAGTATTTATAAAGCACTGAGCACCGGAAAAAGCAGACTTTAAAGAGTTGGGAGGTTTGCAACTTTAGAGCCCTGAGTGCCTCACCATGTCTGAAGATCTGGGTGTCACTCCACCTGGAGACTCAGTCTGCAGCTGGTATTGCACTACACGAACCATCTGGGATCATATTCTGGAAAGGGGTGAGTTTTCACACATATCGGGTAAAATATCATCTGGTTTTACAGCAGGTTCAAAGAATGACAGGTTTAATGAGGGAGGGGACACAACAAGCCCTCTTTAAGCACCCTCTGTCAACACCTGCTCTTCAGGCAAGAAATGCAGAAGCTTCATCTCGTTTTAGCCAGGAGGTATTGCTGATGTGTAAGAGAGCCTGGGTACTTGTGGTGCTGCAACCTCCTCCTCTTATTTAATTCCTTGTAGAAAATATTGTGCAGAAGGCAATCTGAAAACAAGACTCAATATGTGTAGTTCTGGATATCATTGTATAACCGTGCCACCTTAAGACTGTGTGCTGAAAAACAGTGCTTTTCTTAGTAATCCATGTGTTTATTAAGAATGTAAGATGTTTCTGGCTTTCCAATGTAATAATGTATCTGAACCTTGAAGCTTAAATTTAAACCATATATTCTTTCCAATAAAGGATAATTCTCTTTTGTTCAGTGTAGAGGACACTGCTGACCACTGATAAGCAAAACTACTTGTAACCATCACCTCATTCTCATCACCAATTTTACTATTGGTAAAAAAGCTAAAATACGGAAAACCACTCTCCAATAAAATTACTGGGTATCAGATCAACTTCTGAGTCTCACAAGAATTCAGCTGGGTGAAAAAGCAGCATTAAATTTCCTGCAATGCTGAAGCCATATAGAAGCAAGGTGGCAACCTCTTTGCAGTCTCTCAAACTGGGATCTACTATTTCAAAGCATCCAGGGCCCTGTTCTTATCTCTCTTATGGTGATATATGTTTGCTGGTCTGTTGAAGTCTTGTGCAAACAACATTTTAAGAAATAGTGTACACTTAGGTTCAAATGTTGTTTTATATTAAATCAGCTGATACAGAAAAGAATGGTAATTTTAGATATTTTTGTGTTAAAAGTCATTGAAAGAAGCATGTTTTCCTATCTCCTAAGGATCATTTCCTGGCGGTGCTCTGTAGATATAACAACCATATGTATTGCAGCTGTTACTAAGGAACTGGAAAATACATTTTCTTGTGGGAGAAGGACAAATTTTCATAAGAAATGTAAAAAAACCCCAATAATCTGAAGTTCAAAAGCTGAACTCTTGCAGCAGGACTTCACTCGCCTGAATTCAGTGTAAACCCAGGGAAAGCAGTAACAACTCTAATAGCAGTAATAGCAGGTACTCAGACACTGATGATTATGACTAAATATGGTAGAATATTTCATAACATTTTAAAGAAATTCAAATTATTTTGAAAACCTCTGAGCTGCCCCTACCTCTGCTACTGCAAGCAGAGATCTCATCCTTGCATCAGCTACATATTGGTCACCCTCACTGTGAATACTGTCCTGGGCTTTGGAGAGGTTTTTCCTTGGGGAATATCAGAATATTTTTCTGTTATTCCTTGGTCACAAGACAAAATGAACAACATACCAAACTCTGGAAGGACACTAAGAAAGCAGAGTTGTCCTTCTGTATTCATTTTGTATTAAGCAGCAGGACAGGTGTAGTTCCATCCCACTGTAGCCCACCTGGTCACATCAGACATAGAGTCCCTTTCCCTCAGGAGAAGGAGATGAAGGAAGTTCTCTGTGTCAGTTCCTGGAGGTGGATGTCTCTTCTGGGTCAGGACATCCAGTACCTTTAAGCTTCTGAGTATCTTCCAAAGGTTCACTTTTCACTCAATAATGTGCAGTAGCATCTTAGTAGGGAGGCATTCATGTTAAGTCATAGCCCACCAACAATAAGAAGCATCTGCACAAAAGCCCATTTCTGGTCCCACCTCTGCTTAGTAAGGTTCTGATTGTATTAATTTTTTCAAAGTCCTGTTACTGAAATGTTCTTTTCCAACCTGCCTACTTTTGCCAGGGAACATAACAAAAATTGCAAAGTTCCAAGTATTTTTGAGACCCAGTGTTTTTATAGAGCTCCAGAACATCATTAAGCCACCATCTCCTCCTTACGATGTGGGCCCAATTACATTTACTGTGCTGCTCACTTAATCCATGAACTGATTTGGCTCCATCCAGACCCCTGGAGTTCAGAGCCTGCCCCATCCCAAGGCCCATCAACCCAGATCTGTGTTTTGCAGCCTGAAGATACACTGCAAAATAAACACTCTTGGGTGGTAGAGTTCTTTGGAAAAGTCTTGGGTTGAGGTTTTGGAGACAGTGTGCTATAGTACTGCAAACACTTAGCACGGTCTCTTCTGTGTGGCTTCTGTCATTTCTGTACTTTTGGAGAAATTAATATTTTTAAAAGCACACTGCTTGGGCATCTGATTGACAATTTAGAAATCTCTGTGCAAAATATTTTCCCCTACAAGCTCCCTTCAGAGCTGCTCAGATCAGAATCACCAACTCCACCTCTCCCTTTGTGTATGTGATGGGTTCTGCACATGCCAGGTCATTTTCTGATGATTTTTATCCTGCCTAAACCTATTTTTTCTTGTACCTGTATTTCACACCACTGTGACATCAACGTAATTGGATGTGTTGGATCATGTAAGTGAAACTCAGTGAGTGGCACCTCCCATCTTGTTAGACATAAAGACATGAGTATGCTGCACTTGTCAGACAGCGAAGGATTATAGATGTGTTATTTCTTCTCTTGTTGCAACTAAAAGTCTACATAGCACTTAGGAACAGTTTGCCATAAAAAAAAGGATCTCCAAAAAGCTACTGTCCTCTACCCTCTCATCACTCTGTGTCCACACACCTCAGCACCTATCACATTTTATTTTCCAATTTGTAAAACATTATCTTTCTCAGGTCCTCTTTTTTTGTTGTTTGTTTTGTTTTGTTTGTTAGTCTTGTTTGTTTGTTTTGATTTTTTGTTTGTTTGGTTGGTTTTGTCTTAGCTAACAGTACAGGAAATTCATCATACGTGGAAGCCTTGAGTATATAACAGACAACTTTTGGATCCAAAATGACTACAGATGGGGTTATGGTAAGCACTGGCTGAAACTGTTATGCCAGCTTTCTTAGAATGCTAACTGAATTTTCATTTTTACAGTTTCTACAATATACCATAAAATAAATGGACTGCACATAAAGAAAATGGGTAAGAATAACATAATCTCTGGGTTGTTTTTTATAGTGTACATTTTTCTGTATACATTTTTCTTTATGTCACTGTAATATATTCGAAGATATTTCCATTTATATTATTTAATTCAGCATCTCTTAGCTACCCCAGTAATAAAAATCTTTGTAAAGAAGACTTCAGTTGATTCTTGTAGTTAAGAAAGGCTAGTCAGGGTAAAATAAATCTCTTCATAACACCACTAGATATAACACAAGCTTCTGTGAGTACAGCCATATTCTGGTGACCATAGTGGAAAACATGTCAAATGTGAGAATATATATTAAAAGAAAAAACAAACAAACAAAACCAAATAAACAAGGAGCTCTTCTGCATTGGGGGTTGTTACAATTTCTGTACAGAGACAATACGCACGTGTCAGCAGCTCTGTTTATATACAATGCTCCATCAGCCAGGTTATCAATATTCTCATTGGAAACCTGATGGCAGGACAGAGAATATGCCTATTGCATTTGCAGCCTGTTTTTTGCTGGGAGGCAGAGTGATGGAGGTTGGGCTGGCAATTCAAAGTGCTCTTGGGAAGTTGTATATGTTATCTTACACTCTTCACAAGGAGATGTAGCAGGTACCGCAGGTGGCCATAATTAGTTAGCTACAATGACATACAATGGGGAATAATTGGAGAAAACCTTTTAGGGCTGGCTGTGTTTCACCTGCTGAACGCATGTCAACAGTCCCGTGCCACAATGAAAATGGTAGTGGGAGGTATAAACAGAAATGCAACCTGCAAATCCCTGAAGATATTTTTCTGCTCATCACTAAGATCTCAGCAGCATACACAGTCTTAGACACATATGTTAAGAAAAATAAGGACCGGTGGCAGAGAGTTTTGAGGAAAAAAAAAAAAAATGAGCAGAAGACTACAAAACCATATCTCATTTGGAAAGGGGTGAACAAAGTAGGATTATCTGTGTAGGAAGGCTGAAGGAGGATACAGGCAATGCTGCAGGCTTGGGGAGGAGTGGCTGGAAAGCTGCCCAGCAGAAAAGGCCCTGGAGTGATGGTCAAGAGCCATCTGAGGATGATCCAGTGTGTGCCCAGGTGGGCAAGAAGGCTATGACCTTCCTGGCTTGTGTCAGCACTGGTGTGACCAGCAGAACTAGGGCAGGGATCGTACCCCCGGACTGGTGAGGCCACATCTTGAATACTGGCCATATACCTTTTGCATGTGCAAACTTGCTTTCTGTTCTTTTCTTCTTTTGAACAACAACAAAAAAATCAAGTGTCTTCTTGTTTGTTTGTAGCAAGCAGAAAAATAGATAAAAATAACAGAAAAACATTAAAAAAACTATATCCTATTTCAGTTCTTTGATCAGTCTGCATTATCATAACTGTTTACAGGAATTCACGCTTGATTTACATTTGTGTGTTTATGAAATGAAAATCAAGCATTTGTATCACTAATTAGTCTACATTTTGTAGTTGGAGAAGGATTACTTTTGCACACAGGATAATTTCTGGTAGATCTTAGATGACTTTCTCTGTGTATCATTATTAACAGTATAATTGTAGCAATAATTTACTATACATCTCACTCCCTGCTTTCCATGCCATTTCGTCCCTGCAAACAGACAATGTTTTGTGCCACTACTTGCTGGTTTTCATGCTGTTATGTTTGTCTTGCACTTGCTTAGCTACATTTTAGTGTCAGTCATCCATTTCTCCTTGCTTTTGATTGAAAGGTGACAAATGTCGCACCAATATTTCAATATGTCCATTAATGTTCCTTCATATCTCTTCCATGCATAGTATCTATTCCATCAGGGACCATACACCTACAACACAGAGGCTGAGACCCTTCAAAGAATGTTTTTTTTCATAATTCAGTACATGACATTTCTCAGATTGCTTGAGAAAACTTCACAGTTGTCTGGTTTAGCTCCTTTGGTGGCATGGAGAGCCTGGTTCATGCTGTGCCACAGCAAAAATGAAAGCCTGTGGTCACAACAGCCTAATTGGTTTTGTAGGTAATGAGTGGGTTAAAATAATTTGTGGAAATTTAATTTTTTTTTTAGAGTATGTGCTAGGAAAATGGGTTGAGTGATGCTGGCACATCTGTGAGATTAATGGTGTCATTCTTCAGTGCTGATGCACGATAAAATCCTGTCAGCTCAGTCACAGAGTAGGCGAAACAAAAATTGGATGAACATATCTACAGGGTCACTAAACGCAGACAACATTAATGTACCCAAAAGGTTCCCAGTGGTACCGAAAATCATGGCCTACAGGTAATCTGCACAGGGAGACACTTGAAATTACACACTGGGACCATGATCTCTGCAACTAATTCAATTATCCCCTGGTCCACTGTCATCTAGCTCAGAATAAAATATGAATAATGAATATATGAAAACATGAATAATGGGCTCAGAGCAGGTCCATGCTGTCAGTGCGGTGCCAGTGACCATCATCCCCTGGTTCTGCTGGCTCTGAGCCTCCAAACCGCGGCACAGTTGGCAGCTTCCATCTTGCCCTGTGTGCCAGGAGGGTGGCACTGCCTCCTACTTCTTCTCAGGGCGATGCTGGGGATGGGCAGGAGCAGAGCACATCTCCCTTCTTCTCCCATGGCAAGGGATCACAGTGGGAGATGCAGCTGGAGAACCCCAGGGAGTTGGATCAGCAGTGTTGGATCAGCATCACAGTCAACATAGACACGTTTGTGTGTGTGGCTCCTTTGTGATGAGTAGATTGGAATAATGCATCTTAAAATCAGGTGTCTTTAAGATAATGTGCCTTATCCATCACTATAACAGCTGGCAGTACCAGAGTCCTGTCACCACCGTAGCCCTGTAAAAGTGCTCCATCAGACTATTTGTATATTATCTGCTTAACAACAGAACTGCCATGTGTGGCATCTGCAAGGTGGACAAAGGTGAATTGTGGTTTTGCCTGCAAAGCTTTTTCTTCTATGGGGGACATTTAAAGAGAAGGTGGATTCTGAGGAAGAAAAGCTACACTAATGTGACAACTCGCTGAGGCTGGTAAAAGAAATGTGCTGGATGTAGAGCTTCTGTGCGTCTGGAAAAGATCTTTTGGGGAAATTTCTACATGGACATACACTGGTAGAGTTTATTTGTAGAAATGTTTAGTTGAGCTTGAAAGTAAAAAGCAAATGAAATCTTGAAAGAAAACTCTATCAAGGAATGTGATTACTGAAAATGTTTTATGGCACAGCAGTTAAGTGCAAGCAGCTGCTGAAATGCACACCATTTGCATAATAACATTAGCAGAATGGTTATATATATTAGCTTTCATCATTTTAGAAGAATATTCTCCTTGGGGGACACATGTGAATTTCCCTATTTATTACCTTTTGAAATGGGACAAAATAGTTCAAGGTAATTATCCTCAGGATTTTATTTGCCCCCTTTTTAACATATCTACTGTAACACCCCTTTTATTTATATTCTTTTCCCCCAGCGAGGTCTGGCTCTTTTCTGGACTTCTCAATTGTAGATAGTAAAGTACATCAAAAGAGTAGACAAAAGAATTGATACTGCCCTCTGATGCAAGAGCTGTCTTGTTGAAAAAGAATGGATAACTGCTTGGCAGTAATTATTCAGCTCTTCAATGTGTAAAAAGGGCTAAAATACAAGATGTATGTGCCAAACGATTTGTCACTGAGCTGGTTAAATTCAGAGCCAGGCTGTCAAATGTGTTTAGGTGCTTGTAGGCTGTAGACGTGGGT
>JANHFX010022763.1:51212-76514 GCA_027560015.1 Chloroceryle amazona | reverse complement strand
AGGCCCCACCTGCAGGGAGGCGCGGACAGAGCAGGTGCCCCTGAACTGACCAGCGAGGCATTCCAGCCCATATATGCCGTATCTAGTATAAAGCTGAGGCATCTAGAGGGTCTATAGCTAGCTTGCTTGCTTGCTTGCTTGCTCAATTGTTGCTCTCTCTTTGGGGGCTTCTGGGCTCTTCTCCCCTCGTGTACAAATTTGCCAGCTTTGAAAAGGTCCTCTTTCAGTTCCTTCCTCGGAGCATCCAAGGAGAACTCTGTCCATTCTTCCTTAGATCCCAGTCGGTGTGTTCCTGAATCTGGTACTAGAATCCAGCTCCTGAACACAGCTCACATCTGCTGCAGAGCCCAGCCTGGGACTCCCCCACTGTCTGCTCCACAGCATCAGTGGTGATGGTGATGGAATTTCCATCAGGAGAGTGGGTTCCATACTGGTTTTGTATAGATTTGTACATATTCTATTTTTATTATTTTAATTTTCACCGAAGTTCCCTTCTCTACTGGCTGAGTCTCTCTCCCTTATTCCCTTTCTCTGCCCCTTTGGGGAAAGAGGGGGGTTAACAGAGAACATGTGTTGTAAGTCTAAGGGGCTGCCCTGACCCTAAACCATGACACTGTCAAGTAAGAGAAAGGTACAACTGTTCCCGGGTCACCTCCCTTGGCAAAATGGGACATACATGTAAGAATTGGTTTTAGGAACAAGCCAATAAAGAAACAAAAAAAGAAGAATATAAGGAGTGCTCTGTTTTCTGCATGTTCTTTCTGAATGACTCCATCCTTCAAAGAACATCCATTTTTGAAAAAATTATTCTGAACAGGTATATCATTTTGTTCTAAGATACTCTGTTTGGTCCATGATACTCATTTTGTTCTATGATACTCTGTTGTCATACGGCAACTGCTTGTGAAAACATCAGCCCTTCCATGCTGTGTGTATGTTGCATAGGGGAGGGACTGTATTTCCAGAGAAAATGGAGACTCAGCATTCTTGGATATGCTTCTCTCAGGTTACAAAAAAAATGCTGGCTTAACAAACAGACCTTGGATGGGAACTATTGTGTCTTCTGATGAAAAGGAAACCAAATAAATCCAATACTCTGTAAAACCACTGTTGCCCTATTAGGAAATACATCTCTATTGGCAGCATGTATATATGACAGTGCTCATGTATCTGGAAAGTTCTTACGACATCCCCTGCCTTCCTTCAGCAAATTTGTAACATAAAAACATTTGGAAGACCAAAAGGCAGGAGAAAAAAAGATGTCTGAATCTTTTGTCCAAGTAGCATATGCTCAGATTTGTTCTTTGTGATTAATTTTGACTTGACAAGCTAAGTTTTTTTAGGCAGAAGAGAGCTGGGCAGAAAACTTTTTGACCCCATGACTTTTTACTTTCTTCTAAAAGCCATGTAGGCAATCCATCCATGAGTTCAGGCTGAAACACCTCGAAGAGTCTTTAGTCTGTGTTAATTCTGTCATAAAGTAAAATAGGGTAGAGAAACATTCTTTTGTGCTCTGATAATGAGTATCCCAATAAGACCACTCATTTGCTCTGAAATTTGCCTTATCTAGATGGACAATACGAATCCTTGGAAACTTTGCCTGTTACCCCTGACAAAGTCATTCATCCTTAGCAGCTTTTTTTTTTTTTTTTTTTTATTCCTGCTGCTGAATATCATATATATCATATTGACTAACGAAGTGGTATAAAACATATACCAGGTTATTAAAACTCACAGCCAGACTTGACTCCTTTCATATACAGAATCTGGCATTTACTTCTAATTTTTCAGTTCCTATGCAAAATTACATCTTCCATAGTGGACCTCACCTCCAGCCCAGGTAGATGGTTTCCAGACCTCACAGGACTTTGTTCCCATCACAGAATCTATACCTTCATGTTACAGAACAAAGCTTTAGTATTAGATTCAGATAATTTATTTTTCTCTCTCTTTTTTTTTTTTTTTTCTTTTTCCCTGAACAGATTTACCAGTATCACCTTGTCTTTTATGTTGCTTGAAAGTGAGATCTTTATACTCATATTTGATTGTACATCCATTCAAAGAGCCAATTGTAGGTGTAACGATTCATAAAAAAAATTCTCTTGGACCAGGTATTTTTTAAAGCAGCCGTTAGCAGACCTCCTGGAGCAGGAGCACATTCACGAAACTGGTGATTTTTAAAAGCAGGACCTTCAGTCTTTTCTCTTTCTAGTCCGGATTTTGGTTCTAGTTTTGGATCCAAATGTCCTTGCTACACTGCTGGCCTGTGGAAAGAGGTGTGTGTCCATCACTATCACTATCGCACAGTTTGATTTCCCATGTCTAGTGACAGCAGTGTTTTGAAAAGAGAGCAGGCTTTCATGTACAGACATGCCATGTTGAAATGGCACAGGATCTTTACCTGCTGTGCTTAATTTTAAATCCCATTAGGTCATAAAATCAAATGTTTGCTCTTTCATTCTCCTCCATTCTGTACTAGTTTTCATTAAAAAAACAATCTGCCTCAGCACAAATTCCCCTTTATTCTCATCATAGCAGGTTTGCCCTGCAAATTTATTTTTGTCTCATCCAAGCTAATGGCACGAACACTCTGAAAGGTGTTTCCACCCTCACACACACACTCCCCCCAACATTTTAATCTTTACTTGTGCTTGGAGGTAATGGTTGTTTTAATCTCAGAAGTCAGTATTTTTCACTAGCAAGGAAAGTTCATTTAGTTTGTTGTGTTGTTTAGTTTGTTTGTTTGGTTTTTTTTTGTATGGATGAATCTTACAGGCGTTTCTGTGACAACTCAGGGTATAATGACTTTCTTGAAAACAGACTTGGCATATTTGGTGTAATTTTTGAGCTGCTACCTCTCAGTCTCCTCAATTGACCCTTCAATAGTATGCGACACAAAGTCATGTTTCCTGTTTGTTCCTTGATCTAATTTCATGTGGTGCTTAACTCATGTTTTCACTGCATGAGACAAAGCTTTCTTAATGGAATGCATCTGGGCAGTTATATTGACATGGGTCTCTACTGGCCTTGTCTCATGTATAGATAGTGATGGAGTGATGATCCTATGAGAGGATTACAAATGGTGTTTGATGTTGGTGGGAAGAGCAGGGAAGTTGCTAATTAAGAGCAAATACTTGGTGATTAGGACAGAAGCTGAGAGGCAAGAGAAGGATAAAGAGTGAAGGAAACAGGAAAATGTGAAAAGAGGTTATGGAGACACCTTCAACATCATCTTTTCCAAAATGTAAGGTGAAATCTGTGTGAGTGTGGTCTGTCTGAAGAGGTTTGAGTCACTCACCAGTATGGTGTTCTGGTACGAGTTACTATTTTTACTTTGGAGATCTAGGAGTTGCACACCATTCAGGTGAGTGCATGAAGTGTTCTCTTCTGCATGCATTTCTGTCATTCAGCTCTGATGTGATTGCCTGAGTTTAGACAGATCCATGTCATCTCCTTAGGAAAGGTCAAGCCAGCACAGCTGTCCCTTCTTTATCTAAATGATGGTGCAACAGTGTTGGGGAAGTCATTTCCATATATGGGCTCCTGGAAAGCAGCTAAATCTCCAGCATTGTCACTACAAGTCGTATGAGGAGAGGCTGAGGGAGCAGGGTATGTTTAGTTTGGAGAAGAGGAGGCTGAGGGGGGACTTCATTGCCCTCTACAACTACCTGAAAGGAGGTTGTAGAGAAGTGGGAGTTGACCTCTTCTCCTTAGTAACTACTGCCAGAACCAGAGGAAATGGTCTGAAGTTGCAGCAGGGGGGGTTTAGATTGGATAATAGGAAGAAATTCTTTACAGAGAGAGTGGGGAGGCCTTGGAACAGCTTCCCCAGGGAGGTGGTTGAGTCACCATCCCTGGAGGTATTTAAGAAACAAGTAGACTTGGTGCTTCAGGGTATGCTCAGTGGCAGGCATGTAGGGGGTTATTCTGTGGTTTTGAAGTCATGTTGGATCAGGGTATTTAGGTGTTTGGGGTTTTTTTAGGTGTTTTTCTGTTATGGGTATGATTGAACTTGGCTATCTAGGAGGTCCTTTCCAACCATGAATATTCTGTGATTCTGTGATTCTGTAATGCAGAGGTTGCAAAGTTAAGTTCTCTTGTTACTCTATTTATGGCATTTTCTGTGGGACAAAAAATAAATAATTAAATGAGGGAGAGGAAAATGGAAATCATTATTACTATGCATTTTCCACTTTGCCATTCCATGTTTTACAATTGCCTAATTGTTCATCAGCTTCACAATAGAAATGACTTTTATTTCTTTCCAGGCACTTAGAGATGACTTAAGTGTCATTTAGTCAATTGGCAGAACAAAGAAGTCAATTTATGGATCAGATTTTCTCTATTTCTTTATTCTTTAAAATAATTTATTTTATTCGTTTAGTGTGCTTGAAAGGTGAGAGATTGACAGGACTACAGCATAGAAATATCACTTCACAGAATCAGGTCATACACATACAACTTTGCTAAAGCTGGAGTTGAAAAGGTAGAATTTTGTCAGCTTGCACTTCTGTAGAAATTTCAATTCTCTTTTTTTTTTTTTTTTTAGGAAAAAAAGAGAAAAAGAGGATGGGGGGCAGGGAGACAAGAGCTTGTTCTCTAGCACATTCTCAATTGCATTGTTCCAAGTGTTAGAAATAAATGCAAGTACACAAGGATAAGACTAAAGTTTGCTGGAAAAGCCAAGAGGAGCTCAACTTTCTTCACCCACAGCTGATCCCACCCCACTCAATTCAGTGTGAAACTTCCTGTTGTCACCCAGGAGTTATGTTAACTGTGGTCCACATGAAGAAAATAAGTGTTATAAAGGCCCCTCACAATTTCTTCATACTCTGCTCTCATTTCTGCCTCCTAAATGTATCTGCTTCTTTGCACTCCCCTGTATTTTATGAATTAGATACTGGTTTGACAAATCATTGCATCAACGTTCACATGCACATCCAGCCCAGTCAGTGGCTGAGTATTCCTGATGTCAACTGGAAAAACATTTTTCTGAGGACAAGAATTTTTTTAGATTTACTTCTGTTAACAAGAAATTGAAAAACTTGGAAGCTCTTGGTTCCTATTAGATCTTTATCAACTTTCCAAAAATCTTCACAGAGTAATTTGAAATTCTCCCACTCACAACGGGTGTGTGCGTGCCTTGAAAATAGAAGAGGCCTTCTATTGCATATATCTTTTTTCTGTGTCCAGTGCAGAGTAGATCATTGTGTGTTTGTTGTTCCCACTAGGTTTTTTAAGTAAATGTAGCTATATTAGCCAACTGATTAGTTATCTGATGGATATTTATTACTCAGCTGTTCATAAGACCCCCATTCCAGGCATAAACCGCATCTCTACAAGAGTGGATGCAAGATTGCCTCTTCTCTCGGCCACCTGCTCTCCACCCCTGACATGTGCCCTTGCAAGCAATTGCCCTTGTCTCCAGACACTTTTCTTTCTCTTCACGTTGAGGTCCCAGTATCTCCTAAATATGTGGACATTCTGCATTTTCTGTTTAACTGTGTGGCTATCTCTGATAGTGCTGATGCCATGAGATATACAGGCTTTCCAAGGACCTCTAGGGACAGTTATCATTCACATAAGTCATAACAAATTATTAAATATAAACAAGCACATTTGTACTCCTCCACAATTTTATGACATTTTGGAAAATTCATCTTTCAGGACAGAGTTTTTATCTCGGACTCACTTTTTATCTCCCTACAATGACTATCTTCCTTGCCTTTAGAGGTCCTTATCCAGGCAGGAATTCATTTCCACCCAAGCAGATCACCTGGCTCCTTTGCCCACTCTGAGCAGCATGTCACTGCTTGTTGGGATCCTCTGCCTTCTACTTCCTGCCACCAAGATGAGGCTTTGGCATCCCATGTCTAAAGAGTTTCTTTGCCCTTGTTTGCATACCAGTGTGACATACCCACTGGCACCTTGCAGCTGGTGGCCTTACAACGTGGTCCTGAATCTCACAATAAGCAACAGCATCAACTAAGAAGTCTTATGACTAGTGGAAATGGGATTGTCTTCACAAACAAAACTGGCGGTGGAAGCTTCATGGTGATGAGTTCAAGAATGGACCTTGATTTCTTTCAGTGGGACCATCACTCTACTTTCAGGGAAGGCACATTGTTCTCAACTCATCTTTCCACCAACGGGACCCCATCAACTTCCTGCAAAGAAGCAAACCCTGTTCATGTGTGGCCACAAAACAACAGTTTCTGTTGGATTTTGTTTTGGTGGTTGTTTGGTATTTTCAGCTGAAGGGTTATCTCCTAACAGCAGCCAATAGGAATCAGTGGAAATCACACAAAGCTTAAAAACACATGTACTTTTTGATCCATAATTCAAGTATCTTGTATGAGATGATTTAATCTGATCCTTCTTAAGCCTTGAATAACAATGGTACTATTAATAAATGGTTATCTACACATGGGAACCTCTCTTGAAAGTATAATTTGTTGATGGAAATAAATGGGAAAGACTAAACTATAATATACTTAAGAGTAGGATTTCTATAATATATATTTTTCTTGTCAGGGAAATGGCACTGCTAATATAGTAGATCATTCTGATTTTTAAATACGTCATTGTAAAAAAGTATTATCAGTTTGGTGATTGCCATAAGAACTTGGATTTATATCTTTTAACCTGATTTGGAAATGGGCATTTTATAGAAATTTAACTATTTCATTTTATTTGTTCTTTTATTATAAAGAAGCATTGTTTTTTCCGAATTACTTTAGGCTGAGAAAACACCCAGTGCAACATTAGTATTAGTTGTATCATATACGAGTCTGTGTCTCGAATGAAGCAGCTACACAACAAAATTAAGATACCAATGAACTAAATTCCATTTCCAGCTCTCCCACTGGCACACTCTACTTTCCTCTATCCTTTTGCTTGAGCAGACAGCCTCCTCATCTGAAAGACTCAATAAAGTGTAACACAAGCCTATGGCTTTTGTTCCTAATGTGTCATACTATAATTTTTTGTTATAATTATTTTTTCACCTACTTGATATGCTTAAGGACTCTGCTTATACAGTTACACAGTAAATAAAGCTGACAAACATTAGTGATACTATCTTGTGTGATGATGGTAATTACAGATTAGTGCATTGCAGAGAAATAACTGATAGGCCTAAAAATTATATGATTAGACAAAGCTCTTGAAAACTGTAATTCATGTAAGATCTTTAATATTTTACTATACACCTCATTCTCCTTCCTAGCTATGATTTTCAAGATTTATTTGTCACTATTCTCTATTTTTCTGCTGTATGCAGTGTTTGTGGGCTATGGCAACCAATCCCCTTGGGCTTTCTTTTGCTTTAATTTGCATAAACGCAGGCATCATATGAATATTCAGTGAGTGGCTTTGCATTAAGTAAGTGCCCTTAATCAGCTTTCCAGTTCAGTTTTATTGGTTGCTCACACAGTCAGTTATTTCAGCCAGAAAATCTGAGGGCCCTACGAAGATAACCAGGTAAGAACCGCAATTCTTTGATGGATTTAATGGAAAATTATCATTGATTATGTAGATTCTGAGAATGCTCCAAAACCTGCTATTCTCCTTAGGAAGAGGCTGTGCATATATGGGTTTTTATTATTATTATTATTATTGTTGTTGTTGTTGTTGGTTTTGGTGTTATTAACCCATGAGGGCCAGGTGGGCACATAGCTCGATAATTTGCATAAACATCAACTCATAATGAATAATACATAAGGGTTATTTTAAACACCGGGCTCCTTGCATGGAAGGCTGTATAGTACTGCAGTTTGATTGGCTCCTTAGCATTTTCATCACTGGCAAATATTCCTATAACATGAAAGCCACATAAGAAGCTGAACAATATACACTATTCAGTTTTTTGAAAATGTTGGATATCTTTTCAAAGAAAATTGCACAGATCTCCCCCCACCCCCTCCATGGCTATTAGCATTTCCTGCTTTCCATGAAAAATATATTATCAGCTTGGCTGCAGTCACTGTTTGTAGCCTTGACTGGTGCCTGTGATTTCTGGGGAAGGTGGCAGCATCTGTATTTGTCCTTAACTTGCATAAATATGAGCCACATGGAAATAAAAAACCATGGTCTTGGTCTGCTGTGTGCACCCTCCCATTCACACACTGGAGATCTCTTCACTCACCGCCATTTAAACACGGGTTCGATCTGGAAAAAAAGAATAATGGCACATTAAATAAGTTATTTATAGTGCCAGTTTGATTTTTCTGCTGTTTAACATGTCATTTGAGAAGGGTGACTGGAGGGAGGGATACCTTTTCATAAACCAAGGAAGGATGATAATGCAAGAGTTAACTGAGGACTCAGCACTTGGGAAGCTGACTCAAAGCTACGTTATGTATTTAAATGACTAGAGATAATTAACATCATTCTTCTTCTTAGCTTAGTACTCAGCTTTTGTTAGTGTCTTCAAACGAATTATTAGGGGATAAAATAATCACGTCTAAAACTCACTTGTTACAAAGTGTTCTGTTCCCGAAGCTCATAGGTGTGCTGGACCTTGGAGGAGTCAGTATCCCAGTCAAAATATAATGCATGTGAGCACAAAAGATGGCCACAAGGAAAATAAAGGTATATTAACAAACCAAAATATTAAATAAATAAATAATTTATACACAGTAAGAGTGATGGTAAAAGTAATCCTAAATGGTATGCGTAATTAGAGCATCTATCCATTAAACTGCATTGAATACAGCACATCGTGTCTTTCATAAACAATAATGAGGAGTACTGTGTTGTCCCCAGCTTCAGACTACAGGTAGAACCTTTAAGCCTGAAATGGCTGCATTTTAATGATGCTGCATTACTAAAATTACACATTATAGTGACTATGAGTAACCCAGAGTAATGTGATGCAGATGATGGGAAGTTGGTGTGTTTTCTACCACGTAGTTATCTCTAATGAGAAGGTACCGAATAAAGAATCTGTTTTCACTGCTGGTATCAACTATTCCTGTGAATCTGGTGTAAGCTAAAACCCAAGGGAATGAAGAAAAAAGTGAAAATGCCTTGTTTGGTTTATTTAGTAGTTTCCTCATTCACAGTAATGTTTCTTCAAACAAATATTTTTTGCTATTTCTTAAATAGCAATAAAGGAATTAGGATGCCTATCATGGGACCTGCCAGAATTATGTTTCACTATTTGACCTGTTTGTCAATTTTTGTTTTCCTTCTAAATCAGTGTTTTGAAGGGGAAGCAATGACGTGGATTAAAACTTGAGATATAAAAATAAGAACAAGGTGAAAATGCCTCTCATGATTAGATGCACCTATTCAAGACATTATATTTTAAGCAGAATTATTAAACCTAACTTGCCAAGGACACCTAGTTACTTCTTTGTGGTTTTAATAATTTCACTATGCATTTAATCATCAATCATTAAATGTTTACAGCTATAATCCATTACAGCTATAATACATTACAGCTACAATAAATACTAAGCAATCTTTAATGCACAATGTAGGGATTGTAGGGCTGGTAAAACTAGAAGACTTGTCAAAGAAATGGTGTGAAGGATATTTGTATTAGTAAATATAGTATTAGTAGGTGGTTATAGGATGTAGGACCTAGTTCCGTGCTAAGCCGTCCCTCCATGTCTGGCTTTTTTCACAGTGGAAAGACAATAACTCATGAAAACCCTGGCAACACTGTTTTTCACCCGTGACTGCTATCATTGCTGCTTGGGTGAAATTTCTAGAGGCAGCGTAAGGATTTTACACGTAAGAAGGACTTTAGGATTGAGCCTTTGTCAGGGGTTTCTGAATTGCAGATGATGTCCTTGTTGGCACAGCAGCAGGGAAGGGAGATGCTGCCTGAAGCATATTCTGGAAAAAAAAAAAAAAAAAAAAAGGCAATGAGCACAATGTAATCATCCATAAGAAGATGGGAGGAAGTACGTGATGGGCAATGCTTTAATGTCTTCTCTGAGCAAATGTGCTATGAAAGTCAGAAACCCAATCCTCCACCCTGGGATCCTGGAGATAAACACGACAAACTTGTCCATCCTTCATGGACTTGGGCTTGGCTAGGTGACTTGCTTCATTGCAGTCCTGAGTGTCTCCAGAATACCCATCAGCAGTCCTTGTAAATATGCAGGGGTTTATTTTTTGCTTTTGAAATGAAACAATCACATTGGCTGAGAGTGGGACTCATCTGTTTTGTGTAAGAGGGATCAGAAATAAAACAGTGCCTGCTCTCATAGGTCTTTGTTGATAATAAATTTTTCTCTTCTTTTTTTTTTTCCCTCTAGGGGATACGAGTAATTACTGGAAATATATCTATAATAATGATGATTGGAGAGTGAACTTCAAGCTTAATTTATGCTTAATTGCCCAGCGAGTTGGGTCAGCAATGCATGCATTTCAGTCTGTTCCATAGGTTTTTAATCGAATGGGTATAAAAACAATAAGAGAATGTGAATATAAATGTTCCTCTTTCCACCTTCTTTGCTCCTGTGTCGTTGTGATGGTGCACTTCTGCTTCTCCAGTCTGACCACAGCATGGAACAAAGTTTGTATTTCTGGTACTGGAAAAAGTTGTGGGAAGAAAAAGGGAGCAAACAGGCCTGTGGATTTTCTGTATACATTTTTAAAAAGAAAGATAAACAAACCACTTTTCATTATTTTGTTGAAAGTTACCTTTAAACAGGAACAGTACCTGATTTCTGTTGCCGTGCTGGAGAACTGTAAAACTGACCCCTAAAGAGAAAAATAACAGTTTGACATGAAACAGCAGATTGGGATACAGATTCGCCTCTCCCTCATCCCAATTTTACATTGGTGTAGCACCACAGACATTAGTGCTGGTACTGCTGACTTACCTTCAGGGAAGGACAAAGAAAATCAAGGAAATTTTTTATAGTTTTCCTAGTAACAGAAAAAAAAACACGAATAGTTACTGTGGGTGAGTCCCTATAGCCCCTGGTACAAACTACAGACTTACCATGTGTGCAGCTCAGTTGTGTTTCATCTTTATGGATTCCAGAAAAGCACCGCTCTGCTGACACCTGGTGAAGAGGTTTTTTGACCAGACATTTGCCCACATTACACTGCCTGCCTTAATGTATTCGTAGCCATTTAATCTTCCATAAACTCTCCTCTCTTCTCTTCCATCATCATCAAAAATCTTGGTACGTTTGAAGACATTTGCTGCAAACAACTGATAATCAGGGTTTAGAATGAAAGTGCTGACAGATTACTAACAATAGCAGAATAGCTATAAAGGAAGGAAGCATTTTTACATAATGAATGAGTTCTTAGCATATCCAGTACTTCAAGGTGGATCAGACCCATACAATTTTTGCTTCCTTAAATATCAGCCACTTGAGTCATTATTATTCTCAGGAACAAAGCAAAGCATTTTAGGAAAAAAAAAAATAATTCAAATATGTGTTGGCATGATGCTACAGGACCAAAATCTATTAGCCCTGGGTTCTGTAGAGAGTATTTCTGTGCTTGTGGAATAAACATCTTTTCTACAGTGAAAAAAGAGAGAACAGTTCAGACTTCAAAATGCCTCTACAGATATTTTCAGTTCACATATTCTGTTTTGGATTGGGATTTTATCTCATGGCTCTTGTTATTTTCTAGTTTGGAGGCTGAGGAGTGGGAAAATACTGGAGGAGGTGTCTCTGAAGTGTAATTTTCAAAGAGCATTTAAAAACAACATTAGAGTCAGCTTTCTATTTTAGCAAGTAGTCAGAGACCTGCTAGAGTGAGTCTGAGCCAATGCAGTAGGAGAAGTTTCAATTCAATACACCAAGTGCTGTTTTTCATTCTTGACTTGGCTATGGTTTGCCTGTAAAGTCCTGGAGAAGTCATTTCAGTGCCTGTGCTCTCCTCCTTCAGTGATCATGGTACTAAATGCCTCAGTGGGGCTTCATTGCACTCGTGGTTGGGTCTTTATGACATGAAAGAAGGGCCCAGTTGTTCTCTTGATCCACTTTCCTGGGAAAAGAGATGGAGAATGGGGCTGGGTTCAGACCAGTTGTTGCCAAAGGCTGCCCACTATCCTCTGGCCCTTCAGGAATTATTAAGAAAAGATAGTATTTCTTAGAACTCAGTCCCGGGTACCCGTGGGCACTGGTACATGGATGGGGCTGTGGTGGAAAAGGAGTTTCACATATATCCTCAGGCACTGTCCTTGTGACTCTGCAGGGAGAAATGTCATCCTTTCGTCTCAGGATGTACCTACAGGAGAATTTCTGAAGGAGGATCTTCTAGTTTTCTTCCACTCTGATGACCCTTCAGTGGCTTTCTCATCTAAACAGAAATAGGTGTCTCTTTGCAGGGTGTTAGAAGGAGTAATTAATTCTTCTTCATTCAAAATTTTGAGTATGTGAAGAGCTGCATCATTGCTAAGTGTTATAGTTAGTTTAGGATTACATGAATAACCTTTTTGTTTTGCCAGGGTACGCAAATTATTCAGTGCAAGATGGTAATGTCTTCTGTAATGAGCAATGACTTCTCAGTAATAAGTAGTGACTTTATTACTACATAGGGCCTGATGCCAAAACCTGGAGATCTCACAGAATTAATTTCACTGACAGGAGAATTGCTCCCCATTGTGACATGAGTGCACAAAGTCCTGACATTTCCACAGTGGGCAGCTAACCAAATAAATTTTAAATACACTCCTAGGCTGATGTGTGAAAGTGAGTCAGCAGTGGGCACTGTGGACTGTCCTTCCTGAGCACCTGGAATTCTATTCACAATAGTAATAGAAATGAGCTCGTAACATAAAAAAATCCACACGTACCACATACAGTATTGCATTTATTCACCTGGAGCACCTTGAGAAAATCTGGGTCCTAAGGAGCTTTATATGTTTATGGCAGCATTTGCTATGTTTTCCAAATGGTAACAGTTTTTCCCAAATTTTATTATTTATTGGATTAGTAGTATTACATTTAAAAAAATTACATTAAAAAAAAAAATCTGTAAAAGTTTATATCCTTGCATTATTGCAGATGTACAGAGCTCAATGGGGCATGCACTGTATCAGTAAATAAGCAACGTCATCACATAATTAACAATATTTCTTTCCAACATGATTTTTTAATCTATTTTTAATATGTTGCTTTTTTTTTTTTTTAAAACAAACTGAAATATGTCAATGCCATTGACTCATCTTTATATAGTTGGCATCATTGATGGAGTCCACATTTTACAGAGTAAAGGGCAGTACAAAAGAGCTTTACCTATTCTGTTTATTCACGATACCACAAATGAAAAGAACCCATAAAAATATTTACTAGAAATATCTTCGCTTTACCATTATTGCAAGGTTTTGCTTTATAGCTCAGTGTAATCCGTATGCTTCAGAATATTAACTTTTTCACACAATCTCATTCTGATTTTTCAGCAAGAGAAGAGACCTAAATATTCTTGTCCCAAGTTTATTGACAAGAAACAAACAAACAAAACCCCCAAAACAGCCGTGATAGCACTGACTCCCCTCCATGGCCTCTGTGCAGTTCCCATTGCTCTCTTTGCAGCACTGATCCTGAAGGCTAAAGAATGAAGAATGTTAAGTGTCAATATTATTTATTTAATAATTATTGTAGTTTATTTGCTGCAGCTGAATCCAGGTACAAGGGATGAATGCTCTAAAAAAACCCTAAAGTGTTCCAGTCTAGCATAGGCACCCGGGGAAGAGAAAAAACTCATTTTTCCAGGAAATTGAGATTATTAGGGCAAAGAGATCAACTTCCAAGTCAAAATTGAAAGTCTTAGGGAGGAAAGGAAGAATCATGTATTTCCACTTCTTCTGAAGGCCAGTTAAAAAAAAAAAAAAAAAGTAACTGAATGTCAAGCTTTTAAGACACTTTTATTACACAATTAAGAGATGCTTTCACAGGTGTGCACGGGGTCAGTAGCTTCAAAATAAGTCTGTATTTTTTCTTACTGATTTTAAAAGGAGGTTGTTCAAACTGAGGAGAAAATATGTTCACTGAAATTAGCCAATAATCTGAGGAGTTTCTCCTGGTTTAATGGACTAAAAGCTGACTTTCTTTTGACACAGTTATTTAGCCTGTTCAATTCTGTAAAGGACAGGTGATGCTTGAGAGAGAGAGCTAAAAAATAACTCTGCCTGTCTACGGTCCATTTATTCTGACTTTATTGACTGAATCCCAAACTGTAGTGAATACTTGAAACCAATGCGAGCACCCTCAGAATCCAGCCCTAAATGACTCAGTTAAATTTCTTGGGAAGACAGTCTTTGATTCTCCAGCATTTGATCTATGCTCAGCCTATATTCTCCACGTGAAATTATAACCTATCTTCTGAAATATTACAGTGTCTCCAAAACCAGCCACATGTCCCAAGCAAACAGATTAACCAAGACTCAGCATAAAATGTAAACTTTTAAAAATTAAGATTTTTTTTTTTTTTCCCACATGGAGACCTCCAGAGAGCAGAGAAATAAATGGGAGAAAGCACATTGTCCTGAATTTTGGTGTGCTGATATTGAAAAGAGGGGTGACTCTTCACAGCAGCATTAGTTTCATGGAAGTCTAGAAACAGAGACCAGTAAGGACAGTGGCAGGGACAGGGAGTGAATTGACACCTGCCAGTTTGGCTAATGCCCTCTGAAGGGGATGCCAACCAGGAGTTTTCCCCTCTTGGATGAAAAAAAAGCAGAAGAAAATAAATAAAATACCCAGAAGAGTCCCACTGTGACCAGACCCGGCGAGGAAAAAAGGTTCATTGAACCATATAGATTTTTACCACATTGGATGTCCTTCTGCCTGTTAGAGATATTTAGGTTTCCTGCAGGCTGGGGATAAACCTGAAACATCTTTTCAACAATGGCAAAGAAAAGGTGTCAATCTGCTAGAATTCATTTCTTATTCATCTAATCTGCTATAATTTGTCCATAAATCAGCTCCCTCTGAATACCATGGATGTATTTTTGGCAGCATAAAATATAAAGATTAGGAGAGTGATAGTAGAAACGTTTAGAAAAATCAGGGCAAATACAGTGAAAAGAAAATAAATTGAATTTCATAAAAGAATAAAAAGCCCAGGACACCAGCCTGAAATAAGACTTCAGCTAAGGTTGCCAGTGGCTCCTCAGAGGTATATGTGGTGGATTTTTTTACTGTCTGCGAGACCTCATTACAGCACTGCACACAAATAGACCAGCTTCTTTTAAACTGCTTCAAATGTACCAAAATGGGCTGGGAATAGTGAATATTCTCACTTTTAAAACAGGATGCTTAGCCATTCATTTGAGTTATGTAGACATCATCAGAAATATAGACGTGCACAGAGAAAGAGAGAGTGAAAGAAGCATTTCAGAAAGTTGACAGCTTTGTGGATGAGCTTAAAGCAGAAGCAAGATATATTAAAAATACCAGAGAGGGAAATACGCACAGAAGTACAGAGAATCTGATGATTAAGGATGTTGGCAATAAGTTCTGACAGCAGGCAAGCTCAAGAGCAAAGGTATTTCAAATACAGACACTGCTATGCTGGAAAGATAAACACATATCTCTAGTGACTCCCTCATCAGGTATGTCTAATTTTACCCCAATCACCCTGCAGTCAATGGAATGTCCTGTTAAGGTGTTTTCCATGGTTATTCCACAGGTACCACCAACCCCCTAAATTTGCTGGTGAGAGCTGCCTTAAAGAGGCATGCTCTGTCTTTTCAAGTATCGGAGGCTGGGGACAGGGGATGTTGGATACCAGGACTAGAGTCTCCTGTGATTTTTTTAGGAGGTCGTATAGCAGATACACTTTTTAGATAAAAAAAAAAATAAATAAAATCGAAGCCCATGGCCCATTAATCAATTACAGAATCACAGAATACTTTGGGTTGGAAGGGACCCTACAAGGTCATCTAGTCCAACCCCTCTTCAGGGGACAGGGACATCTGCAACCAGAGCCCTGACCAACCTCACCTGGAATGGTTCCAGGAATGGGGCATCTACCACCTCTCTGGGCAACCTGGGCCAGGGTCTCACAGCCCTCACTGTCAAAAATGTCTTCCTTCTCTAATTAATTAGTGTTACTTGGTCTGGCAGTGGATAGTAACACCTGAGGTCTTAAAGAACCAATGTGTCACACGTGCCACAATGCATCTACTCGCCTTAGTGATGCTACAGGGGTAAAGCACAGGAGTACATGGGTGATGCCCACAGGCAATCAGCTTACTGCTCTGAGAAATGGGCTCTAGTTCTCCTCCTCATGCTCACTTAAACTCCATAACTGCAAATGTTAAAAGCCTATGAAATGATTCTCTCCACTGATTTTATTTTTTTTTTTTTTTTTTGGTTGGGCTAAGCACACACAATCTGACTGTTAAGACATGGTGAATTTTAGAGTTTCCAATACACTGGGAGAATTTCCTTTCAGTTTGTTTTGCATTATTTTCTTTCTTTTCCATTGATCTTTTGTTAGGAGAGGGTGAAAAAAAGACTGATTAATTTTCCACCCTGCCCTTCTGATTTCACTCAGTCTTGACCCTTCTCCTCTCAGTGTTAAATAAACCATTTCTGTGCTAAGAACTCTTGCCCCATCACTATTGTTTTTCCTTGTGCACTTACTGTTGGACAGGATCAGACACACTGCCAACCCAGCTGAGATAATTTTTTTGGCATTTAAATTCTCACCTTGTTATTTTGTATCATTAATTCCACATTACAGGAGGGGAGAAAAAGAGATGGGGTAGATGCACTTTTGCTGAAACAGATAACAGCTAGTTTGATAGCTGAACTGCCACAACATTCCGTATGATCAGAAATAATGATGTTTGCCAGGCAAAATAGTCCTAGGACCCAAGCAAGAATCAAACACAACCTGCACACTGATGAGATCTTTTGAAATCCCTCGTGAATGAAGGGGGACCTTCATCTTCAGATACTAAAGACAGAAAGTAGGCATTGTGGGACAGGCTGGTAGTAGCAACAACATTGCGTCTTTATTTTTTCCTCAGTACAGAAGGACAATAAAAGATAACACACTAATTTTAGCAG
The DNA here is from genome assembly GCA_027560015.1 of Chloroceryle amazona. Taxonomy (NCBI): domain Eukaryota; kingdom Metazoa; phylum Chordata; class Aves; order Coraciiformes; family Cerylidae; genus Chloroceryle; species Chloroceryle amazona. The sequence goes on along the minus strand of JANHFX010022763.1, from coordinate 59,511 downwards.
TCATTTGATTCATATACTTTCAGTGTAAGCACATAATCATGTTAGAATGATTGAACCATCTAGGTTGGAAAAGACCTTTATGTCCAACCATTATCGCGGCTCTACCAAGTCCACCACTAAGCCATATCCCCAAGCACTTCATCTATACGGCTTTTAAACACTTCTAGGGATGGTGACTCAACCACCTCCATGGCCAGCCTGTTCTAATGCCTGATAAGCCTTTCTGTGAAAACATTTTTCCTAATGTCCAGTTTAAACTTCCCCTCGTGCAGCTTGAGGTCACTCCCTCTTGTTCTATCACTAGTTAAATTAAATGTTGTATTCGGTTTGACTTGTAAAGGGGTACAAGAAAATCCAGTGAAGTGTGTTCAGGTTGACCAGTCTTTAAACTCTCTTGTTGAGCTGTGAAAATACTGACCCTGTCAGGACTACTTATGGCATATAAATGAAAATACTTTCCTAAAAAAGACAACTGAGTAAAAAAAAAAAAAAAAATGAAAGCACTTAAACCCACTAATAGATGTTAATATTTAGGTTTTGAGAGTTACGTTTCTCACAGTTGTCTGTGCCCAGCTGTGGAAATTGCTGACATAACTTTAGCAACTAGACACAAGGATGCTTCTCTTCCAGGGTTACAAAGTAGTAAGTTGCATGTCATACTTGTTGGTGGAAGTCCTACCTAGGTTGTGTTTGGCTTCACTTTAATGCTAGCTCTGCCGCTAAGTCAATACAGATTTCCATAATGGAGAGAAACCCTCTTGTAATGAACTCTCACTCAGTGCTGTGAAAAGCGTGCTGTGTTTACAATGAAAAATTGCACAAGCTCCAGTCATATAAATGATAATAACTGTCTCAGCAGCTACAACTCATCTTCAGAAATAATAAAGCTGAACCACAGAAAAATACTTCAGTTAATACCTCTCCATCATATTGCGCTTAAGTGTAAAGGTATCTTATTTTATTTTAATCCTTAGTATTTTCCTTTCGGTCAGTAATGGCTGGGCTCTAGAGTTTTCTTTTAACATAACACTTGCTTCTATGAGACCCCACCTGGAGTGCTGCATCCAGCTCTGGAGCCCCCAGGACAAGAAGGACATAGATCTCTTGGACTGGATCCAGAGGAGGGCCATGAAGATGAGCTGAGGACTGGAACCCCTCTGCTCTGAGGCCAGGCTGAGAGAGTTAGGGCTGTTCAACCTGGAGAAGAGAGGGCTCCGGGGACACCTTATTGAAGCCTTCCAGTATTCTAAGGGGACCTGCAAGAAAGCTGGGGAGGACCTTTTTACGAGGGCTTGTTGTGACAGGACAAGGGGTAATGGCTGCAAACTGGAAAAAGGTAGATTTACGTTAGAAATTAGGATGAAGCTCTTCACTCTCAGGGTGGTGAGACACGGGAAAAGGTTGCCCAGAGAAGCTGTGGATGGTCCATCACTGGATGTGTTCAAGACTGTTTTGGATGGGGCTTTGACCAACCTGGTCTGGTAGGAGGTGTCCCTACCTGTGGCAGGGGGGTTAGAACTACATGATCTTTAAAGTCCCTTCCAACCCGAACCCTTCTATGATTCCATGATAACACCGCCCACCACCACCACTACCCTCTATGACTTTTATTGAGCTTGTATTTGTAAAGTACTATGCCATACTATTGCTTCATAATATACAGATGCCATACTAGCCAGGTAGAACAGTGTTAGCTATAATTGCAATAGTCTGGTACTTTAAGATCTCCATTGTAATGCATTAATGCCCTTTGTCCAATTAATGCCATATTATAGGGGGAAAAATCAAAAGGGAATTGTGATTATGGTCTGCTAACATTTTCCTATCCTATTGGTGCTATTTTTACTTAATGACATTATAGTATTTGTGTATCTCTTGGAAACTGAACTATCAGAAGAGAGAATAGGATGGGAATAGCCATTTATAAATACTGTCTGTCATTAAAAAAGAGAAAAAAACTCAACTGATAACGCAAAGCAAACTCACAATTATCTAAATGATCTCTGAATACTTCATAAATTTCTGGCTGACATTTGGAAGTTATATTTATGTCACGAAATGTTTGTCCTTGGGGTTTCGTGCTTGCATCTGTTATATCAGGGCCATTTCAAGGCCGGACCACTGGATAATTTATCTTCTTCTCTCATCGCTTGGTAAGAATACCAGTCTTCAGAGATGGTCCTCTGGGCTACCTCGAAACCTGGGGAATCATGTTTCTAGAGATCAGATGAGTGCCTCTGAGATTACATATGGTGAACAGAGTTGGGTAAAGGGTATCTGAATGAGGGGCATGTCCTGTCCCTGGAAGCTGGAGGACGAGGCCAGCAGCACCTGATGCAGATCCCCAGAGCAAACTCGGTGCTTACATTCAAAGTGTCTCCTAACAGGTCTAAAAGAATGAGAAGGGTAAGAGTAAAATGCACTCAGTTTTGCTTATTCAGCACATTTCTGTAGGTTTATGGCACACAGGAAATGTTTGACCTCTCTAAGTCACAGCAGCTCTGGCAACCCCGTAGTGTTATATCGATGCTGCCACTATTGATGACAACAAAATTTAGGCTTATTTCTTCTGTCACCTTCCCTGGCAGCAGGACTGGTTTTCAGTGAGACTATGTCACTTTGCATAAGCTAAGGATGGGGCCCTGTCCCTATATGTTTGTATTTATGTGCCTTGTTTTCATGAGTGCTTATAACACCCTTTTTATAAACCTCCTGTACACTGCATGTGATTTTGCATTCACAGTGGGAAGCTCTTTTTCAACATTTCCTTTAATACTCACCTACATTCCAAAGGATTGGCAAATGCTGTTAGAAAATCCTGGAAACACAAAACATTTTGAATATTTCTGTCATTCTGAAGTGTGATTTAGGCATTTCTCTAACTGGTTTGTGCCACTTACTAATAAAAAGTACAGTTCCTGTGGAGCCTTTTATTTTTGGATTGATCTATTTATTTTTTTTTTCCCCAAAATGAATACAGGTTTTGTGCCAGGAGGCATTCTGTGATGTGAGGTTTCTTGGGGATACATAGGAATACACCTTATCTCAAGAGCTATACATTCATAGCAGATGTTTATGTTAGTTGCAATATTTTTGTAAGTTTATATAAGTTACTGTTGAGACAGTTTCTGATTATATAAGACAGATAATTACTACATGTACGTTGCCACTGATATCTTGACAGAGGAGTTGTGAAAGCAGCAGTGAAATTTCTCCTAAGCTGTATCCCTCTACTACCGTTAACTTTTCTCAGTTCTTACTTAAATATCTTCTGTAAGTGATTTTTTTTTTCCATGACAAATTATTAAAGTTGTCTCAAATCATGCAGGAAATGTTATGTAATTGCGGTGATGAGTTACTGTACTGTGACTGTATGGAAACACCTCACTGTCCTTTGGGCAGATGTTGCTAAAAGAGAACATCTGCTACTGAAGAAAGCATTTGTTTGAGACATATTTTGCTGCTGAAGGGCTTTCCCTCTAGCTAACCACCAGGATCTACAGTGGTGTTACTCCAGATGTCTGTCTCACCCTTGTTGCTCATGGAATGCTACTGTGAGGTTAAAGCTTGCATCTCAGGAAGGGTGCATATTTACTTTGTACGTGCCATCCCAAGGTGGGGCTGACAGAGCTCTGAGCAACCTGCTCTGGTTGAGGATGTCCCTGCTCTCAGCAGGGGTTTGGACCAGATGACCTCTAGAGGACCCTTCTGGACCAGACATTTCTGTTTCTATGGTCAGAAATTGTTGCTCTGCTTGGAAAGGGGACCTTGTAATACAGTGCTTTTAATTCTGTGACAAAGACAGAAGAGCTTTTCATGCACTTTGGACGATCATTAGCTTATGAAAGAAGGATGGGAGACAGAACTGGCACTTGCCTCTAATACGCATGGTGTCACATCTCGTTCATCCTAGTCAAGCTCAGGTTTGATCTTGAGAGAAAGGACAGCTGTTTTGATGTAAGAAGAACCCCCCCATTCTTTTATGGTGGAAAACATCTTTTAGCTGCCCACAATCTTTCCCCCAAACTGTAATTTTACCTGAAATCCTGATCTGTATATGAAACTGTGGCAAAGTAGTGTTAGCTGTCAGCTTCAGTAGAAAATTAATGTCCCTCCATTCAAAAGAGGTTTTTTATATTATAAACCTATATTTAAATAATCCAAGTGTATGCTTTAGGCAGACCACTTTGAGCATCATCCCTCAGATATTTATGATTTTTTTATTTTTTTTTTCTTATAGATGTTTATTCATTACTGCAGTGCATTATAATAACCTCAGGATATCTCAGGGTTCCATTAATCTAGGCATTGTGAATGGAAAAAATAAGAGTAAAAAGAAAAACCCCAGCCCACATTCTTGACATCATACCATATAGATGTGAAGAATCTGCATTAAATAAACCTAAACTAAAGGCTTAAATAAATTATTATTTATACTAGGTAATACTTTTTTATTCATTTTCCATCTTTATCTCAACAAACTTCAAAGTCAATGAGAACTTGACCTGACAAAAAGAGTCTTTGTGGGTTGTTTTTCACTGTCTCGTCTGAACATGTCACAAACAGTGAAGAATTGAACCTGATAATGCTTACATCAGGAAGGTATTACTTGTTCTGTGTTCAAGAAAAACTAGAAACAGACTATTGATGTGATCTCTCCAAGAAAATAGAGTGGTTTGTAGCAGATAGAGAAATACAATGTTTTGCTCACAGACATTTGCATTAAGAATTCAAAGATTTTTTTTTTCCTCTACTATGAACCTGGCTAATTTTAAATGTTATCTTTCTACAGAAAAAAAAAAAAAAAAAAAAAGAAAGAAAGAAAGAAATAGTAGTCTCACCTGCCAAAGCTTTAAAGGGACATCTCAAAGGGAAAGTTTCCACTACTGTGTATTTTTCTTTATTCATTTCTCCCTCATCATGTTATGCCCAAAACATATTATTTTATTTTTATAACATGAGTGTCTACTCTTTCATCTCAAAAGTACACAGAAAGTATGTGAGGAAATCAACAAAGAGCTATAACTATCCCTTGACACTCTTGGATTTTTGCTGTGTTTAGCTGTTGAAGGGACAACCCAAAAAGAGCCAACAGTGTAAATCAGATCATTGCCCACAGAACTGTAGAATCATTTTGGTTGGAAGAAACCTTTAAGATCACCAAGTCCAGCCATTAGCCCATTACTACCAGGGCACCACTAAACCATGTCCCTCAGCACCACATCTACATCCCATTCAGGGTTCCTGGTGAGCTTTTCCTGTTTTTAAGGAAAAGTTAAAAAAAATAGAAAATTTGGGCATTTAAATTGAAAACTGAAGAATTTTTGCACAAAATCACAAGTTGTTTCAGTAAATGGATGTCCTGATATGACAGTAAAGATAAGAGAAGTTAAGAGAATCTCAGAAAGACACAGGAGTCACCCTTAGCAGTTCTGCTCAGAGATAAGAATGTGGATTAAGGAAGAACAGTGCCTGGATGAGGCAAAAGCTCATTTGTGTTCATTTTTGAGGGATCTCATTGTGACAATGAATGTTACATTGAACATGTCCCATGCTTTCTTGTCTACTCTATGTAATATCACTGTCAGAGGTATCTTTTATTATTTATCCCAATTCAAACATTTGCTACTAAAGAGTAGGGAAAATAATGAGAGATACAGCATCTCTTGTGTAAGATATTTTAAATCTCTCAAGCTACTGAAACAGTCATAAAACTAAGAGCTAAGATATATTTAAAAACATAAATAAAGTTTTTCATGGATTTCTCCATGGTTGCAGAAGTGAATTATTCAGTATCAATTATAAACGAAATATTAACGCTGAGTGAATTATTCACAATTAATATTTTATTGAATGAAATTAGATCCTTTTGCTGCATATGGAATATCCTCATTTTATTTTTTAATTCGATTTGGTGTGACATCCTCACTTGTATCTTGCCAAAGGTTATTTCCAGCTCCACTTGAACAGCTCAAAAATAGATCTCTATACTCATGGTTTAATGTTTAAGTTCTTTGCGATCGGACAGGTTCATCTCATGGCATTGTGTAAATTGCCTCATCTTGCATGAATACACAGCTATGGATCTGCCTTTCATTTTCTTCAAATATTTGTGCACACGGGTGTGAAATTCACTTTTTGCAGATACTCATGCAAGTAAAATGTGTTTGAATGAGTGTTTCTGAAAAACAAACACATGCAGAAGTTCATTACGGCTGCAGCAAATTCTTTGAACAATTTTCATGAATAATCTCAGGAACCTTCTTCAGTCTCTCTCAAGTTTTAACTTTTTAAAAGTTTCTCAGATCAGAAATCTTGCTGAATGTTTATCAAAAATGCAATCACTGCAGCTGATCTCCTGGAATACTTTGTTCAGTTTTCCTACATCTGTACAGATTGTATGAATCCCGTGCTTTGCATTGTAACAGCTTTACTGCTATTATCATTTACTAGCCTGTACATAGGAGTCCCTCCTTTTCGATGTCATGCCTGGAATGTAAACTTTCACACAAAAAAAAAAGAGGGGAGAAAAATGTGTTAATTCATTTGCTATGGACAGTTTAAATGTGAACATTGTTCACAAGAAAACAAAGGAGAAACACATAAGTCACTCACAGTGGATGTCGAGTAAGGTTTGCAATGATCACGGGAAGAATTACCTTTTTAAAAAGTACAGGACTTTTTTTTGCCTCCTTATTTTCCTGATTAGAACAATTGCAGAGAACCACTATAATTTCTATGTGTTTCTTATGTAAACCTTTTTGGATTATGGGTCTCATGTGATGAGCCAGAGAGGAAACCTCAAGAGATGAAAGTGATGTGAATTGTCTGTTCCTATTCCTGAAAGATAAATAGATGCACATATTCATTTATATATTTATTTTTCATTCTTACCTTCCTTATGTCAAAAATTTGTTGCCATTACTTGTACCCGCAGCCAGATCTTCCCCTGAAATTCACAAACTAATACCAGCAGGACTGGAGATTCCTTTCTCAGCCAAATAATCCCAGTATTCCATTTCTGTGAGTGTGTAGAAAGGCAGACCTAGTTTGAAATGTTTGTCCTGTTTAAAAACTAAATAATCACACAGTTTCACTTTGTCCCTTCCCTCTCAGAAGGTCCTCTGTCACCTGATGGTACCACATAAAATAAATACCTGTTGTGTGAAAAATAAATTACCATATTTTGAAATTGCTTCCTTTATTGTTTTTTATTTTTCTTTTAATTTCAATCATAACTGGAACCAAATAAATATTTTTCAATCTTTTTTTGGGGTGTTGGAGTAGAAAATTTATAAATTTTAAATTATTCTGCATCTGGTTTTGTGTTGTTTGTTTTAATTTTTTTCCTAAGAAATAAGAGTTTATGTTGAGTATTCATCCAGGCATTTCCAGCAGAATCAGTTCCTGAATAGGAATTAATTGCACATCAAAATATGCCACATTTGTGATTAAAAACCTGCCTTTTTTTTGATATGATGGCCCAGCTGTACAGCGCAATCTTGTTTGCCTTTCACCATTTTCCAGCAAAATTCTGCAGAATGAGATGGGTGAGTCTGGCACAATTTCCTTGGCAATGCAGCATTCACAGCAGCTTGATTCTACCCCATTGTACCAGCTGAAGTTAAACAGGAGTTAAGCAGTACTTGGAGTCAACAACTTGTCTTTTCTTCAGAAACCCTAGGCCTCATCTTACTGAACACTTTTATATTGTTGAAGTCTTAAATTACTTACCAAGACCATCTTCAAAACTGACTAGCGCTGTTTCATGGTGAAGTGGGCAGCTGGTAAGTCATTAGGAGAAAATGTATTTTCTCTACCACTAATCAAGAGTTCTGTTATTTCTGGTGTTTGATTCTGATTTGTGGCGTTGCATAAAACTCTTTGATAATTGGTGAGATTTCATATTTGAGTCAGTTTCAATAACATTGTAGGAGACTTGACTCAGAGCTTCTTATTCCCCATGAATTTCTATTCATTTTAAACAATTACAGGGGAAAAGAATTTCTGAGAGCTAGAACAGACTAAGATCTACACCACAGATCCATTTCTGTTTTGCAAGGGAGGCTGTCTAATGAGATTTTCAATTGCCAAAGCTGTTTGTTTTAAAATGAATTGTGGAAGGCCAGTGGTATCCTGGGGTGCATTAAGAAGAACGTGTCCAGCAGATCGAGGGAGGTTCTGCTCCCCCTCTACTCTGCACTGGTGAGACCTCACCTGGCGTATTGCGTCCAGTTCTGGGCTCCCCAGTTCAAGAGAGACAGGGATCTGCTCGAGAGAGTCCAATGGAGGGCTACAA
>JANHFX010022763.1:29610-51112 GCA_027560015.1 Chloroceryle amazona | reverse complement strand
CCACTTTTCTCAGACCCTCATCCAGCCTGGTCTTAAACACTTCCAGAGATGAGACATCCATGAATTCTCTGGACAACTTGTTCCAGTGTCTCACCACCCTCATAGTAAAGAACTTATTCCTAATGTCTAAACTAAATCTACCCTGCTCTAGTTTAAAACCTTTGCCCCTTGTCCTATTACCAGATGATCTTATAAAAAGTCCCCCTCCAGCTTTCCTGTAGACCTCCTTCAGGTACTGGAAGACCACTATAAGGTCTCCCTGGGAGCTTTATCTTCTCCAGGTTCAACAGACCCAACTCCCTCAGCCTGTCTGGTGATCTTTGTAACCTTCCTCTGGACCCTCTCCAACAGGTCCATGTTACTCTTGTGTTGGGGGGTCCAGAGCTGGATGTGGTACCCCAGGTAGGGTCTCACAAGAATAGAGTAGAGGGAATCACCTCCCTTGACCTGCTGGCCATGCATCTTTTGATGCAACCCAGAATACCAGGCTGGCTTTTTGGGCTGCCAGTGCACACTGCTGGCTCATGTTAAGTGCTTCATCAACCAGCATTCCCAAGTCTTTCTCCTTAGGAATGCTCTCAATCCACTCATCACCCAGACTGTATTTGTACTTGGGATTGCCCTGTCCCAAGTGCAGGACCTTGAACTTGGCCTTATTGAACTTCATGAGGTTGACATGGGCCTAACTCTCAGGCCTGTCAAGGTCCCTCTGGATAGTTGACCCTAGAGTGTCAACTGCACCACACAGCTTGGTGGCAGCAGCAGACTTACTGAGGGTGCACTCAGTCACACTGTCCATGTCACTGTCAAAGATGTTAAACAGTACTGGTCCCAGCACCAGTCCTTGAGGGACTGTGTGGGATTCCTTTCCTCACAGGTCTCAATTTGGACATCAAGCTATTGATTGCAACTCTTTTGAGAGTGGCCATGCAGCCAGCTTTCTATCCACCACTTGGCTCATTTAGCCAAGCAACTAAAATTCCCTAATCAAATTAATGTAGTGTTCTCTCTTAAATCCTGTTACTACACAAAGCCATTGTTTTTCAATTTTTTTCCATCAAATTTTTGTTATTTTGACAGGTAAATATTTTGATAGACCTGAAGTTTTTCCCAAGTAAATTCTGCAGGTCTTGGTTCTTTGAATTGACATTTGAGCTACAAGCTCAGATGATATAAGTCACTAGACACAACACCATTTTTACTAGAAAATGTTTAGAACAATCTCCTGTAACAGCAGGGATGGTGTGCAGTTGCGATCAACAATTTCCTTGTTCCGGCTCTTCACTGGAGAGAAAATCCTGTGCAGCTTCATTTTGTCCTCTTACATTGATGTTTATTGCATTAGATGATTCTCCTTTCCCCAAGCAGTCAGTGTTACTACTCCAATTAAATTAATTTTCCGTTGCTCATGTGCTAATCAATGCTTTAGATGTTTTAGATAAAAGAGAAGTTTTCTTTATTTAGGTCCTTTTTTTTGTGTGTGGTTTTTTTGTTTTGTGTTGGTTTGTTTTTTGGTTTTTTTGGGGGTTTTTTTTGGTTGGTTGGTTTTGGTTTTGGTGAGGAGGCTAGGGCTAATCATAATCTTTTTTTCCCAGTGCTACATCTAGAGAATCACCTGGATGACACAGAAGCAGCCTAAGAGGACTAGAACACAGAAAATGAACAGAGCATGCTCTCTGTGCATGCTATGGAACAGTCGCTCAAAGTGCTGACAGAAAAGTTAGAGAAGAACCTGATTTCATAAAAGATACAAGGTAATACACTTACAGACATGAACATTAGCAAGCATACTGCATCACTCTGGGGACTGTGAAGGCCCTCTGCTGCAGTTTTACATCCAAAGGAAAAGGATCCATAAGTATTTCCTTACTTGGATTTTAAGAATGGAACTGGTTTGGGTTCTTGTGTTGTTCCTCACATTTCAGCTTCAGTAACACTACTAATGGCCTAAGCAGCCTGAAAATACATTTTTAGTGTTTTACTTCCCTTGTTTATAACTGATAGATTTCCATAGGCAGGACACTCTGCTGCTATTAAAAGGCACAATTATGATTATAACTGTCAAAAAGAAAGGCATCAATTACAATGTATTAAAGTGGATAGGAACATCAAAACATAAAGCTCCCATTGCCCCTCATCCTATCACAGGGCACCACTGAAAAGGGACTGGTCCCTTCTACCTGACACCCGCCATTCAGATATTTGTAAACATTCATAAGATCCCCTCTCAATCTTCTCCAGGCTAAACAGCCCCAGTGTGCTGACGACATGAAACTGGGAGGATTGGCAGTAATGTGCCCTTGTGGCCAGGAAGGCTAATGGCATCCCGGAGTGCATTAAGAAGAGGATGTCCAGCAGATCAAGGGAGGTTCTGCTCCCCCCTCTACTCTGCACTGCTGAAACCTCACCTGGAGTATTGCATCCAGTTCTGGTCTCCCCAGTTCAAGAGAGACAGCGATCTGCTCGAGAGAGTCCAATGGAGGGCTACAGGATGATGAAAGGACTGGAACACATTGCCTTATGAGGAAAGGCTGAGACACCTGGGGCTCTTTAGTCTGGAGAAGAGAAGACTGAGAGGGGATTTGATAAATATTTATAAATATATGAGGGATGAGTGTCAAGAGGAAAGGGACAGCCTCTTCTCACTCGTGCCCTGTGATAGGACAGGATAGGGGGAATGGATATAAGCTGAAGCACAGGAGGTTCCACCTTAACACGAGGAGGAACTTCTTTACTGGAAAGGGTCACAGAGCCTGGAATGGGCTCCCCAGAGAGGCTGTGGAGTCCCCTTCTCTGGAGACTTTCAAGATCTGTCTGGATATGTTCCTGTGTGACCTGTGCTGGATTGTATGGTCCTGCTCTGGCAGGGGGTTGGACTTGAAGATCTACAAGGTCCCTTCCAATCCCTGACATCCTGTGATGCTGTGAATTAAAGATTTATTTATGACTGGTATGCAATAACACATAATGTATTGGGATTTTAAGGTTTCAGTGCAAAAACTAAGAAAATATGTTACCATTATACACTTTTAACAGCGCATCTAGTTGTTCTTTGTGATTTAAATGGAGTGGATAATACTTGGGTCCAGAGAGAAAAGAACAATTATTTTTTATGACTAAAAAAAAATCTCTAGTGTGGAAATTGTCAGTATTGCTAAATTGGGTTTCTAGAAGGTTAGGACAAAACTAACGCACTTTTTTTTTTTTAATACTGGGATACTCATTGGGATTATAACGGTAAAAGGGAGGTCAGAAGTGGCTCCCTAAAGATCCCAGCTCAGTGCAAAATTTGGGGTTTAATGTCTGTCATCAGATGACACTACACAGGTCCTCGGAGCATGTGGGTGAACTTTCTCTGGAAAAGCTGCCAGGGTTGTAGGTGTTTGGGTCAGTTAGGTTGAATGTGTTGAAAAAGATTGACAAAATGTTAGGGAATCATAACCAATCTTAATAAGGTACAAAAAGTGAACATAAGAGCAATGAAATAAAGATTGACAAGCAAAATAAACTCCTAGCATGTAGAATGTGATTATCTGAAAACTGTAGGAAAAGTACTTTAAGAAAAAATTTATTCATTATGTACCAGTAACTCCTGGTTTACTTGTTTTTCATGAAAGTGGAACAATTTCTAACCTCCAGAAGCTAATGTAGGATGTGAAAGTCAAAATGGATTCTCCTCTCCTCCAACACTGTCTCCTAAAATTAAGATCTTATAAACCAGATTTATACCTTCACATACAGCAATCAGTGGGATTCTGTCTTCAGCTCAATATGAGGCAAATTTATGTTGATGATACAGGATGAGGACATGGAAAACAGTATAAGATAAGCTTCGATGTTTCATTTCCCCGGATGGCAAATAAAAAGGTTGAATTTTTGTTGAAAATTCAGCAGTCTGAGGCAGAGCAGTGAAAATTTTCATCGATAAGCCTGGGCAGACTTTGTGTTTAAGGTCTGATAGCAAATTAGTGAGCATGCACGTAAAGCCCATATTCCACTTACAAAGTCAATTGTCAGAATAATGCAACACTCTGTGGGAATTACGAAGAGGTTTCAAACATACCAGTCCAAACACGAGATAAATAGATCCATTAATAAATGAGGTAGAATAGGGAAATCAGAGATGAATGGCTGAGTAGATGAACTGCATTTATAAGTATTCCCTAACTTGGAAGAACAAGGGAAAAAAAATAATTAATTTAAAAGTCATGAAAAACTCGAAAACTTGCAGATTAAGCTATTATTAAATAACAAGTGGAAGAACACTTAGAAACATATGCAGCTTTGAACAAAAAAATTGTAAGCTTTTGGGCTATCTGTGCTCTTAGTTTTAGAAGGAACATTGCAGGTATAAGAAAAAAAGAAAAAGTAAAATAGGCTTGATGAGAGGAAGGGTGAACTAAATTTACTGTTCACAAAACATGAGAAAGAAGAAAATAGAGGTTTGATTTGTGAACATGCTCAGGATTTCATATTAGTGTATAAAAAATTGAAAATATTTAGTATAGTGAAGGCAAAATGAAATAGGTATCAGTGCAGTGATGCTTTAGATGGATGACTGTTACAGTGAGAAGAGCTAGCATCTCTGCAATCATGAGAGAAACTGCTGACATTGGTCATTAAGAACTACTCTCAGATGTTTGTTTGATTTGTTTAAATGAGAAATGGACTGCTGAAGAATCGTTGTTGCCTGTGTTGCAATTCTGGAGATTGTACATAGACAGCCTCATCCTACGATAAAAGCATGTGGCTAACTGATGAATATTCCTACAGAATATGAGCTTAAACGATATTGGCAGCCAAATTTTGACAGTGCTGAAGGATGAGGTTGATGGAATAACAGTTATCCACCAATAATCGAGTTAGACTGGTGTGAATTTGCACCATCCGTTATTAAGGTGTCAAGAGCATTAATACCCATAGCTGACTGGAAAATGTAAACTGTTTTCTGTGTTTTGTGCGTTTGCCAGCCTCTTCCATCCCCTAGCTTTATCTCATCAGATTCCCATGTTTATCCACTGTCCACACTAGCTTACGAGTTGCTCTAGAAAATATCAGTTTCATGGAAGTGGGAATAATAACAAAGCCGATGGTGGGAAGAGAAGGTTTATTCTTCAAATGTTTATACTTTTTTTCAAGGTTCATTTGATTGCTATGCAGTCTGCCTCAAAGAGCAGGAATATCATTATTCACAGTAAAGGCAAATTCATTTGAAAGGTCTGAATGACACAAGATGGAGCTGCTAATGACAGAGTCTAACTTCAATTAAGCAAACAATGAAGACATTAATAACGACTCCACAGCAAATGACAAATACCACTGGTGACTGGAAGACACTTGCCTAATTGAATGAAATAACAGCATGCCACAGGCTGATCTCATTTTGGTTTTGTTTACATATTGATTATGCTGCGGGCTTTGCTTCTTGATTTGGTGTCCTTGGTTCCTCGGGCTTTGGCTGGCTGCTGCAATCCAGACCATATAACAACCTAAAAGAAACAAATATTTCCAGGCCAAAGTAGCTATTTAAATTAAATCTGAACAGAATCAGTTTCTGTGTTGATAAATTTCCACTAACATAAAGAAAATAAGTGGTATCTTCTAGATTTGATGATAACATAAGTGTGGTTTATGTAAAGGAGAATAATTTGATTGCATCTCTAAGTAACCTTACAATTTCATATCTGGAACAGACAATGTAAAGATTGGCAAGATGTAATCAAGGAATTGGGCTTTTTGCATCCCCTGCACACAATCTATCATATTAGTGAGGAGAGTATGTGTTCATGAGTTGGAAGACATAATCTCTTCAACATTGACTCAGCCAGTGCAAGCACTCCATTCAAATTATGAAAGAAAAATGCATTTGATATTTTGCTCCACTGCATCAGGTGTTCGCCAAACAGCTCCCTGAGGCCATAAAAGACCTTAAGGCATTATAGAAAAGTGCCTTGACTCTGCCTGTTGTGTTGCTTGAATGTGAATATGCTTTCAGTAAACAGACTTATTAAGAATGGGCTGAGATCCACGGCGAGACAGAAAACAGTCAAAAGCTGTGACAGTGATGATAGTAGATGGATGAGTATTAATGCATATGTAGGTTCATTCAAACCAAGAAACCTGGCACTTAATGATGTTCGATTAATAACAGGTGCAGCTGTAGACCATGGATTTAGGCTTATTTAAATATAATTTTCATCTCCCCTTTCAGGGATACAAATTATATATTGTCATTAAAGAACTATCACTACTATTTTATCTGAAGGGAAATATATTAGTGTGATCCTCTGCACCATGCTGATGCTTTGCTTCTCTCTTCTTTAAAGCCAGACTGATGGTGTCTTTAGCTGTACACCAGGACATCCTTTGATGTCAGAGACACTGTTGGTGAAGCTTCAGTGTGCCAACAGCATCTGGAAAGGGATTGTTCATGAGAGAGGATATTGCTTGTCAGACCTCTGACTACATTTTACATATTTCAGTATTTGTAGACTCCCAGATCAGGCAGTAAGCAAACTGCTTTCTCATGAACAAATAATATTTTGGAGGAAGTTTTTGTGGCTGATTATGGTTGGAATATACCTTCCTCTTGTCTTTTCAGAGTACTAAAGCTAAAGGTGGAAAATGTCCTAAGCATTTTCTCTTTAATATTAGGATCTAGGTCTTAGAGTGAATACACATGTACACGTTTGTCCCCTGATTTAGTTCTAATTGAATTATTGCATTTGCCTTACTAAATATGTGAACGTATTTATCTCGTAACTTCCGCAGCAGTGTGATATCATCAGTCTTCATAGGAGCACTCAATCCAGTGACAAAGGGCTCAGACCAGAGATGTTATTATTAGGAGTTATATCTTATTAATGTATTCTCCTCACTCCTGACTGTCACAGCAATAAAAATATCACATAACTTCTTTTCCCTTTATCTTCAGAGATATTTTTTAAAATCCATTTCAACACGAATGCTCCTCTGGTATCCTCTCCCACACTCCAGTGATTCAAGCTTGTGTTCAATCTTCCAGAGGATTGTATGATACCATTAATTTGGCCTGCATTTTGAAACGTGTATGCAAATAGGATATATTTATAAGCAAAAAGACCTCCTTTCTATTCACCCTACTGCAGACTATTTCTACTGAGCCTAACACAGCTCCCATTTGAACAGAAGTGGAAATTAGAGACCTGAAAAGTAAGGCACAGTGATGTAAGAAACCATGTCTATGGTGATGAGAATGTTAGCTGTGGAAAGGTTATGAGGATCTCCACATGGGTAACAGCAAAAGAAGCTGCAGTTATGTATATCCTTTTGATTAGCACTTCAAATCTGTGCTGCTCACTGCCTTGCATATCAGAATGAATAACTTTGTGAAAGGAGGCTGTGGCACCATTAATGGGGAAGAAAAAAATAGACAAAAGTTTTTGTTAATGTTGATAACCTCAGGTAAAGAAAAAATAATCTATTATCTTCATAGTCCTGTTAAAAATGGAAGGTTAATATCTCTTCACTTAAAGTTTTATAAAGACCCTGAAAAATCTGTCTTGTAAAGAACTCCAGTGGCTCCAACCCACTTCATGAGTTTGCAGGTAGGGTATCTAATCTTTTACATGCCTTCAGTCTTTATTTTTCTTGGGACAAGGGTTTTGTTCTGTACTTCATATTTCAACATCTACTTCAAAGTGTCAGGTTAGACTGAAGTGTTTTCATAACATTTGTTGATAAATCCTCTTTGTCCCCAAACCAAAGCTATGGAAATCAAATTAGAGTTCCAAAATGTATCCATCTGAAACTGCATGGTATTTTTCAGCTTCTTGTTTGTGTTTAATACAGCTAAGTAATATTATTGGATATTATATAATAATATATTATATAATACTACCAGTCGGGAAAATCTTCACCATGGAACATCTGAATTTTATTTCAAAAGGTCATTTTGGACATGGTAGTCTGAAGTCAATAATTGAGGGAAAAAAAAGAAGCAGATATTAAAGAACTTTGCTATCTGTGTAAACAGTGAGCCTCGTCTATCAGGTAGCATTAGGAGTACACCTCTTCAAAATGCTACACACTACTCATTCTGAATTTCTGTGTGAAACTCTGCATAAGCATAGTAGGAAATGATCTCTAAATTATTGGTGCAGAGAAAGAAAATCTTCTGTGGTTCAACTGTTGTCTCTCTATCCTTCATGTTCCTCTCTTCCCCAGTGTCTGTCTGGGGAGCTTTCCTAGAGCAGCCACAAGCAGAGTCTGGGTTCCCAACACCTCTCCATTATGAGCAGATGGTCTGGAAACTTCAGAAGGAAGATGGCAGCCCCAGTGAGGTCATCCCACGTAGCACATCTCAGAGTTGCCCTGGGCCAGAGGGGAAATCCTGATTTTTATTGTCTGCAGTGACCTTCCACAGGTTGCACATGATCCCTTCAGAAAAGGCAAGCAGGTGTTTTGGAAATCGATGCTAAAATTGTCTTCCTGGCAAATGCATTTGGAGACAACCATCCCAGACATGATGATGTTGCGAGGAGAATGGTGTTTCCCTGAGCTTCTTAAATCCTCAGAGGAAGGTATAACATCAGTGCTCAGTCTCTACTGGTGTAATTTATGCTGCACTCACAGCTGTAATGCGCTGTATGCACACCACTGTGTGTATTATATTTCACTGGTTAAAGAATAATAAAGCGATGCCAGTTGACAGAGGATTGATAGTGACAGGAAAATATGCATTTTAGTTTGTGAGCAACCTGCTTTGGACAAATAATTTATTTTGGTCTTTAATTAGTCGCAATTTCATGAAAAGTAATCACTCTTACATGCTAATGTTCAAATATGAGCATTTGTGACAACAGGAATCCCCTTTATTTTGGATATTGACTCTTCGCAACATTTTGGAGCTGTTTTTCTCAACAAGAACGATTTTGCTTTTGATGATTGCACTGCTGAGTCACAGACTCATACAACTGCTTCACCCTCCCCACAGCCCACAGCATACAAGAAAGTCTTAGGAACCAAATTATTCTTGCTAATCAAAAAAAAAGGCCACCAAAAGGCCTTTGCTTCAAAAGAATAACCCTTTTTAATGCTATATTGTTTGTCCAGAACTTTTTATGTATGGGGTAACACTGTCAAGATCCTGACATCCAGACCTTTCCTTGCATGAAAAGCAAAAGTTGGTCTTGCAAAGCCTCTGGAACATGCTGTAGGTTACGGTGCTGCGACTGGGAGTATCTTCTGCTCCGAGCTCAGCATCACAGGTGGGAAAACAACAGAGGGGTTCAGCATTGCTGCATGCTGGTTGGATTTTTGGTTTTTTTTTTTCACACTAACACCTCTGTTGAGCATTCCCCTGGGATTTGTAGGGTTATTGTAGGCTATTTGTAGGTTATTGTAGGTATCACCATTCAAAGGAGGCCAAGGAAACAGGATATGACTGTACATCCATTAAAATGTGGGGTAGAAGCCCAGAGTGTTTAATGGGATTTTTTTTTCCCTGCCACATAGAAAAAGGCCAGTCCTTGGAATGTGAGGTCTTTTTACAAAAAAATGTGGCTAATTTGTCATTCAGGATTTATGGAGGATGTTTTCTCCTTTTCAGTAACTATAAAGAACAAACCGAATACTTCCTTTCCAGTCCTGAAAATTAGTACACTCTGGAGAACAAATTAAACCTTATTTGCATATCTCAGCCCCAGATTAAAGTTCTTTTTTTAAAGCACATGTCAAGTCTTCCTCACAAACCAGGTAGTTGGCATTATCAGACTAATTTAAGACAAGTTATCATTCTAATATAGCTTTCACAATTATGTGGTATACCATGTGGCAAGAAAGCCTGGCTTTGCATTGCCAAAGTGCAAAACAAATTCAGTGTTCAATCAACCTGAGAGAAAAAGGACAATTCTCATTTACATAAACATGTAGCCAGGGAAACTAGATGCACAGAGGTATAAGGAAAAGAGACCTATTTTACATGATGTGCATAGAATATTTGACAGTTTAGATTGGAGTCATCATTGATGTGGGTAGGAACGGTGCTGTTGGTTGCCATGGATATGATTTTCCCTACTGGCAGTGCAAAGATTGACAGGGATGGGTGCTAAAGGAAAAAAAAAAAAAGCCACACACACAGACACTCAAACACCGACACAGACACGCACACACATACACATGCATGCACATAGAAATATCCAAACCACTACAACAGTCTGTCAGCCTCGTTCTCTTCTTTTGTTATATATACTTTTTTTTTTGCTAATGATAGCTCATCTACTATGCAGTGTAATCTAGAAGCATTGACATTTCAATAATAAATCATTTATGTACAACATGCATTTATACCCTGCACACAAAGCCATAGACCTATAAAGTATGTTTATACATGCATACATTCTATGAAACAGGTAGAGAGATATAGATATCTAATATTTAGGGGGAAATGTACATGTGCCTGTATGCATATACAATAGGATCCTTCCTTCTTCAAGTTTTAATCTGAGACACCCATCAATTGTTATATACACATTCAAACTCGAACTGCAAAATATGCAAATCACAGTATAATTGTGACTTTGTGTGAAAAGAAGGGTAGGTGATTTTTCAGTGATGTTCTTCAGTAGATTTTTTGTGGTCTTAACATTATGAACTACCCAAATTTCTACTCACCAGTAAAAAACCCAAATAATCCCAAGCAAACCACAAATTCTGCTGTCATTTTACAGTTTCTGCCAAATGGTTGTTCAAGGTACTTTGGTTTTAATAGAGCAACACTGAAAAATACTCTTCACTTAGCCATGTGAGAGGCCACAATGATGTCAGCGGGACAATATGGATTCTTAAGTGTTAGCGCTTTGCTTATTTGCCATTTGAGTGCTGAACATCTCTGGTGCTGCAGCAAGAAGCAAGCCCATGATCGCCTACGGCCTGGCTCAGAAATGAAATAAGTATGTTAGGTTTCCTCCAAGACATTCTAGTGAACAAGGCCAGGTTCAGCTCTCAGTTAAAACAGAGTGAGCCACAGCCAGATGCATTTTAAATGAATGCTCATCCACTCATGGTCTTCTGGATATCAGTGTAACTACCAGCATAGTGCTTCTTTTGAAGCAGATGACATTTAGAATTGAAATGTGACTTTTTCATCCTTGCTGTTGTGGAATTTTTTAAATAAAATGATATTAAAACATAGGGGGACTGCTTAGTAAAATAAATTTCAAACAGAAAGCACAAGACAAAATAAAAGTTTACATTTCTGGTGAACCTTTTCTGTATGAAAGTGATATTAAGGCTTCAACCACTGCCCCCATACCATGCAATATCCTCACAGCAAAGGGACAAAAATTGTGAGTTCTGTATTGTGGTCAAGCAGATAGATTTATGGCCAAAGAGATGGGTGCTAAGGTCTCTGCCTAGTCCTATTTCTCACTGACTACATTAAGAAATAATTTGAGTTGCTTTTTTTGTAACCTCATTATAAATAGGAATAATTATAAAATGAAATTTATCTGTGGATGAAAAATTCATCTAGAAGTGGTCATGTGTATTAGTATTACCTTTTCCCTAGTTCACACAGTCGAAACAAGTAGTTATCTCAGTCACAAAGATGTATGTGACTAAGCTTCCCCATCTTTCTGCTTTCATGAGATGTTTGTCTTCCCAGTGGCTGTTACCCAGGCTTGCTGCGTCAGAGCTACAGGGGCAGTAAGTTTTGCATTGTAGGAAATTCAACACATAAATGAGGCAGGGAGGTTAAGAAGAGGGAGAAAGAAAAATAAAACAGGGAGAAGGAGGAAACCAGGATAGAACTCAAGCAGCAGTGAAGTCCTCTGCTTAGAGTTTGTATGAGTAGACAGTGACCAGCACTGCACTAGTACAGATGAACTGATCTGAAAGAACTGTGTCCAAGTGTGTCATCCCTTCTTCAGCTTCTTATGGAACATCATCCAGACACCAGCAGTGGTGGATTAATCATTAATGGCTTTCAAACCTTAGTGATTTCCATCTTTTTGCCTCAAACATAAAGGTTTGTTTAATTCTTATAAAAGGAAACATGCATATCTGTCTTTGGTTGTGTCCTGTTCAGTCCTCTGTTTTATTCCTCTCCAAATAATGTTTGAAATTCTTGGGTAATTTCAACCAAGCTCACTAGATAGGCTGAACATCAAAGACATTAAATTCCCATAAAGCTTCTGATTGTTAGATAAATGCGAAGGATGTTATTAACTTCCCATGAGACTACATGGGAAACATCCTATGGAAATGTTGTTATTATTATTACTTTCCCTGCTCATGAAACTAGGTGCTTTGATATCAAATTATAAAGATGAAAGTGTGAATCATAAATATCCTGCTGAATGGACATCCTTTCACATGCCTGGCAGTTCAGGTGGGAAGAGATCACAGCGGCCATCACAGGCACGATGGCACCATGGCAGCATCTGAAAGATGATATTTCTCTATTTTCCCTTTCCCTGCTGCCCTTCCTTCACTAGCTCATGGAGCAGGCATTGCCCTGAGCCTTTACCACATCACAGAAGATTATCCTTCTCAATAAAAATACCTTCTCTTTTTTGGTATTTAAACCTTTTTTTCCTAGGTGCACAGGAGAAAAATGTTATTGCAACACTACTCATTTTCTCTGTTTCTGTACTTCAAGCTATTCTACAAATGTGTTTGTTTTGGGGGAGCAACCATCCTCCTTTACTGCACTCTGGGACTCAGCTGTGGTCTTGAATGCTCATTCTCAGTCTGGATAACTAGTACAAACCCTACTGAAGTCTTCCCAAGATATTAACACTGGGGTCACCCTCTTGTTCTATCTGTGTTGGTAATTTACAGCTCAGATGAGAATCCGATGCAAGTAATCTTCACTGTTTCCATTGTGCTTGTTTCACTGGCAGGGTAGCTCTTCTTGATTCAGATCAGCACTTCCTTCAAGATGCCAGTTTCTAGTTGATTTAAATGACCTGGTTTCTTTCATGCTACCTTTCTCTCTCTTCTTTCTTTTCACTTCTGGGTGGAACATGCTTTGTAAATAAAACTTCAGGAAAAATATATTTTGGGTTTCATTTTCTGACTAGTGTTGCCAGTACTAGATCAAAAGATCCTTCTGATATCTCTGTATTTCATGTGGAAAACATCTCCACTCCTTGTTTTCTGAGCCACCAAATTAAAGCTTGAAATGAAGGGAAAATGATGAGCAAGATGGATGTAGCCTGACATTTAATTATGTATTAATAGTTGCTTAGAATGACATTTCTTTTCATATAGGAGCTTCAGGGGCCTATGAAGCAAATCTAGCCTCACCTCCACAAAGGATACTTCATCCCTCTCCTGTGAAAAAGATATCAGCAGTTCTCACTCCTATGAAATTGATCCTACTGATATCTTGCACTGCAGTTTCCTCACAACCAAATTAAAAATATAAATGTATCTATTTCCCTGATTTGGTGGTGAAAATCTATCTGTGGTATTGTTAATTGTCCACCTGTTATTTCTTTCCAAAAAAGAGATAAAGGAGACATTAGAAAGCTCAGCTATTTGAATGATCCAGACAGCTGAACCTTCTCAGATGTGTTGTCGTGCTTATGATAGCCTTTGAACAACATCAACACCATTACCAGTAACAGTAAAATGAGCATGTTGCTCCAAGGGCATAAAACCCAGCCTCTCAAGGACTGCAGTGCTGTAAGTCCCATCATTCCAATGACACTGAACTTTTTAAAGGCAAATACCATGTATAAAATCTCTTGTGCTGCCACCTCTCATTGATAAGTTCATGCTTATAACTTTCTTTCAGTAAAGGAAAGTGGGTGCATACAACCATTTCAGAGAACAAATGTTTGTCCAGGTCCAGCAGTGTACATCTCATCCCACGTTTAATTGCAAATTTGTATGTTGGGACTATTTGAAGTGTCACAGATATCAGTTTAATAGGTTGACTTTTAAAGCCATTATATAAACTAGCAAATCAGGCTCTGCAAGAAGCTGAACTTTAGTTTCTTCAAGTCATTTTTTTGTCTCCTCCTGTCTTTGATATGTTCTTTTTCTAAGTATATGGCCTGTGAATTTATACAATGTATGGTAGAGAATCTGCAGCATAATAATAAATTAAAATAGCAAACCCGATTTATTTCTGTAGAAGTATTCCATGAAATCTTGGTGATCGCCGAAAACAAGGTTATTTTGCACATGCTGGTGATAGAGTTCATCCTTCTTTTCACAGGGAGCCTAATTTTCCATGCCAGCTAAAAGTAATTAGTGAACTGTGGAGTTAGGCGTATGACATACAGGTGTATTTCTGCCATG
The DNA here is from genome assembly GCA_027560015.1 of Chloroceryle amazona. NCBI lineage: Eukaryota > Metazoa > Chordata > Aves > Coraciiformes > Cerylidae > Chloroceryle > Chloroceryle amazona. The sequence continues at coordinate 36,820 of JANHFX010022763.1, read as the reverse complement.
CATTAGCTATGCAGTATGATCCCAATACATATATGTATATAGGAACCAGAGAAGAAAAAGAACTGGTCTTCCTTTTGCCTCTGAAACACACAAAGCATGCTCTCTTACACTCCTCTAAACCTGCTACTTCCATTTTTGTACCACTAAACTCTGTTCTGGTGGTACCTGCTTACTTCTCTCTTATGTAATAGTTTAAGAAATACTATCAACAATTATAAAATCGTTGAAATTATCTTCATGTTAACACTTATACATATTCTATGAGGTAGAACAAGTGGATCAGGACTGTGCTGGTGTCTTAAAGGAAGTCAGATCATTTGCTAGACCAAATACATAGGAAATCACAAGCTCTGCTCCAAAGTCCTGCCAGAGGACATGAAATAATCCAGAGATCCATCTAACTAAACCTTCTACTTGTGCAGGCTCAGATGGTATGAATGAATTGAAATTAAAATTTTCGTTTTCAAGGACTCAGTCACTTTGTCTTCCAGTGGACTATTTTTTAAGAACGATATTTCAGGCTGTGTTTTCAGGCAACCTAAATAAACAAGGTTTCTTGAAATGCATTTCTGCTCATCTCGTTATTTTCTCACTTCATGTCTAGCAAAATTAAAACTTTCATTCTTCTTCAGACTCTCCTCCTAAGAATGTAGGTTCACTTGACCAAAGTAGACAGAAGAAGTACCCCATAATTTAGAAGACCAATCACAGTTCATTAACAAAAAATCAGGTTTGTGTATTGATTACTTAGGGCAGGGTAGCAGGCTTATGCCATTGGGGAAACAGGGATCAATGGAGCAAAAATGGGTAAAGCTCAAGAAAATGAAAAAGGAAAAACAATTAAATCAGGAAATTCAAGGCACAGATCATTTCTTTGGGAATATCCTATGTACATAGACAACATACTATTTCTTATTTGTATTTAATAATATGAAATCACAACTGAAGCTCATGTTCAGCTAAAACAAATCAAGCAGCTCCTGTTGGGTGTTGTACCTATTCTGCCTTCAGTTTGGATCTTATCTCCCTGATACATCTGTATGAGCATATTTTAGGAGCCTAGAGGTAAGGGGATTATAAAACAGGTAATGGAAGAAGTTTTTCTTGTCCAGAAATATTTTTTTTTTAAAAAGACTAAATAAATTAATGACAATTAATGGGAAGAAGGGGATCAGTATAACACACCTCCCAAATTGTGCACCAGCTTTGACAGCTGATGTGTGGACACTTTGGTGTTATTTAAAAGAACTATAAATGGGAAAAAAATCTCAACTCCCTCTGCCAGAGCTTAACCAGCAGTCATGAAAACAGAGAAACATTTTTGCTTTTTAACTATGTGCTCTGAAAGACACCACAAAGTTGTGTATCACTTGTATTTTCATTGCACCATGGCCTTTTCTGGTCATGATCGCTTCCAACAATTGTGTGGGTTTTGTGCCCTGGATGTAAGTACAAGTGCAGGCTGTGAATATTCTGTGATTGGAAATAAAAAGAGAATTACAATGATGCTCTAAAATTAAGGGCAGGGAAGCTTTAATATGAATGTTGCTGATAGAGATTAGAACAAAGGAATACTTTCCAAAGTGTCTGATATCAATACCTTTAGGGTAGTCTAATTTTTAATTTTTTCCTTCCAGAAAAAAACAAACTGTCGTAGGAAGCAGAAAATGTTTAAAAATGTCCCTTGAGCCATGTAGGCATCCTCCCATCACCCAGGGATGATTCCCTTGTCCCGTTGCATGATTTTCAAATGCTTCATCCAAGATAACTAAATACCATAGTGGCCACCCAGGTGAACAGCAGGGTCTGAATACTCAAAGATATCATCATCTCTTTCTTAGGCATAGCCACAGTACTGCATTAAGCAAACCTGGTTCCTCTGCTGGAGGCTTTCTTGCTTAGGAGCACAACAACAGGCACAAGCAGAATGCCCCTGTGGCTGGCCATCATGTGGCACAACACCTATTCTTCAGGGAGTGACCATTTAGGGCTTTTTGTCTTAATGAGGCAGTGCTGCCAGACAGTTGCATATCTTATGGAAGATGTCTTGCAGACACTTTTTAATGAAGTCTTAGACATATTTTGCATACTTTCACCCAGCAGGCTACCCACACTTCAAAGTTTCAATATGCTGATTGATCTCACTGATCCTATTTAGAAAATCTTCAGTAGCTGGTTGGGGGTTGATCCCACACAAAGTCAGTAAACTTCTGGATTAGATAAGCCTCTAATGTATGTGAACAAACTCTTTTTTCATGGTGTTAATTTTGTTTCCATTCTATTTGTACACTTTCATGACCACGATTTTCTCCTTGTCAAACCACTCATTAACTATAGCCCAGAGCAGTTAATTTTCCCAACTGTCCCTCCCACGATTTCACCATATTTGCTTAGCTGACAGGCTTTTGATGCAAGCAGGGTTGCGTCCCAGACACTGTAAGTGGTGGTGTTGTGGTGAAAAGACTGACAAGTTGCTAGCATTTACACTCCATTTGCAAATGTCACCAAAGCTTTGATCTCCTGGAAAATGGTCAAATTTGCCTTATGATGATTAAATGTGTTTGTTTATGTTAAAATAGAGAGTGAAGAAAATTCCCTAACCAAAGTGAAAAAAACTCTAGGGTAACATAAGAAATCTGTTACCCTCTCAAGAATATGCACACGTTGAGCTGCTGATGGGTGAGTGTGCCTTGAGGACACCAAGAAGGGAGACCTTGACTACTGATTTAAGTTGGCTATTGATGTCACTCTTATCATTGTTCTTCAGGCACCTTTGATGCCTTCTACAGCCAGCCCTACTGCATTAATTTTGTGTGAAACCTACTACTGACCAGAAACCTCCACAAAACAAGTCTTAATTTACTTAATTTCCCCTGAGCATACCTTCTGCTACAGCTATGTGAAGCCTTCTGGTTCCCGTCCTCACAGCACTTTGCACACTTTATTCTGGTTCATTTCATGCACAAATCACAAGCCATACATTCAGAAATAGTCCATGTTTGCCTGAATCCCTCTTTTTACCAAAACCAGTTTCTGCAGTTCCGCACAAGCACTGAGCATTTACTGTTGAGTTCATCCAAGTGTTCTGGAATTCATGGAAGGTCACTGATCCTGGATAGGAAGGAATACTCATATTTTATGAACCTTCAGATGTGTGTTTCTATCAGAAGATAAAACGGAACAGAAGAGGAATCACTGACACTTCAGTGGGGAGCAACAAAGAGAAAAACATGCCCATTAAACACCCCTGCTCATAGAGACAGGACTTTTCAAGAAAAGTACTAGCACGTAGAAGGCATAAGAAATAAATAATATCCAGATCATCTTCCACCCATGAGAAAAGGCTTTCACTGTAATAACAAAATACATGTTGGATGGGGCCATCAGAACGTGCCACTGTGATGCCAAGCATCTGAGCCAGCTCCCTCATGGGAACCAATGACCAGCTTAATAGCAGAGGCAGGAATAAAAATAGATTTGGTGAAGGTCTCAGGTTTATCTGGGACTTGTAAAACCTGCCAGTCACTTTTTGTTTAAATTATACATCCCACAAAATATTCCAAGTCTGAGAAAATCACAGAATACTTTACCAGCAAGGAAGTCAAAGTGGTCAAAGCACAAACAAGAGCTTGAGCAGATGCATATATGTATATGCTATTGTAGCTCCTGAGTGAGAAAGAGTACTAACAGAATTCCAACTCAGATTTTAGGGGAATATTGGCCTTGCTCTGTCTAGTACTGCAATACACATTTGATTTCAGAGCTCATGCTTCACTGAAATTCCTTCACTATAAGCAAGTGCTTGCAAGTTATGGGGGTGTAAACATGTGAATCAGGAGGAGCAAGAGGAGGAGCTGGCAGCTGTATCCCCAGCACTAATATCCCTAGCAATATGCACGTCTAATGAGATTACTCCAAGAGTAAACCTGTGCATAAACTTAGGTAAGGCAAGCTTCTGTTTGCCCAGAAGTGTTAGGAGTTTAATAAATGACAAAGGCAGTCGTAAAATGAGATTTACCAAGGAAGACATAGAAATTATGACAGTGGCCTATAAATAAAATATAATACTGCCTGAAGATGTATAAAGACTTGGAGCTGTTTAGCAGAGCACTGAAATAGATGCAATCATTGGATCTGGAAGATCTAGGAAAAAGTTTTTTGAAGTTTTTCCTCAGTAAAATTAGTGGCTTTCTTCAGGAAAAAATAATGAAGGATTCAGTCACAGGATTTGTATTTGTGGTAGGGAATACACCCTTAGAGCCTCAAACCTGGCAATCATGACAAGCATTTCCACATGCCTGGTGGAAACCCAAACCCTCTGACATGTCAGACATGCAGAACACCTCAGGGCTTCCCAAATGGCTTTAGAAACTTATATCTTGGTGACTGAACAGAGCCCTAAGTGTAACACTGCTGTGGGATGAGGAGAGTGTTTCAAAAGAGAAGGTTTCCCTTCATCTTTCTGATGGCTTTTCACGGTGATTGTTTTTCCCTAGAGAAACTAAGGCCAGGTTGCAAATTAAATTCTAAGAGGTTCAAGGAAAGCAGTGGAAAATGTTCATGGAAGAAAACAAGCTGGTTTAAGTAAATATCTTTGATTGTATGGATTTTTAGGTTTTTTTTCAACTTGAACTTCTTAACCTGGCCTTATGTAAACTTACTTGTCTTTATTCACCTTTCCTTGAATTTTACCTACATAATGCTTCTGTAAGGTGTTGGTGGCAGTGTTGGGCCTGTACTCAGATATGAAGGGGGGTATTTTCACTTTCAGTACTTCTCTGTTTAAAATAAATAAAGAAAGAAATAAAATTGATGGAAAGGACCACAATATCAGCCTGGGGAAAACACAATTCATCAGTCATGGGTGCTTCCTCATAACCAGGCACTCAACCTTCACAACAGCTTTTCCACCCGTTGGTGTCAACAGCTGGTGCACACATGTCCCTTGGATAGCTCACTTCTCTACATGTAGTCTCCCCCCTTTCTCATGATTTGTCATCTCTGGTCACTGATGTCCCTGGAAAGCTCTCAGCCCACAGGGACCCCATTTCCATCAGATCTGCTACCCCCAGTGCATTTAGACCCACTGTACCACCAACTGAGATGCAATGCTGCCCTTCGATCCAACCTCTCATGCTCTTTTGCCACCATACCAGAGATCAGTTTTCCAGGTCCTGAGCAACAGCAGCTCTTCAGGTATCAAATGTCAGGATGTCTTGTTTCCATGTCCCACACCTGGATCTGAAAAATCTATTTTTAGAAAGGTAAGTAAAACGTGACGGCAATGGCTTGAGGCTCTTGGATACAGAGACCTTACCTTCCTGCATCATCCTCTCTGGAGCTTGAGACTCTTGCCTGCACACTGGATTAAGAGAGGTTAATTCTGTAGCTAAGCTCTGCAGGAGGTTCAGTGCAGTGTAGCAGCCCTGTAGCAGCTATACCCCTGGGATTTTAGTTTTCAAAATCTCGAGGATGGATCTATTCCCATAAAACTCTGTTCCTGACACCATAACTATTTCATCTCCTTTCCTGGTACAGATGGGAGGGATGCCAGTAAAATTAGTCGGCAGTGATTTAAACACCACAGCACTGAGACCCATTCAGAATAAATTTACATGTCAGCAATTTGATGCAACTGATTCCTTTCTTCTGTCATCTCAGAGTCCATTCCTACTTAGCAAGAATGACAGAATTTGTCCTAGAGCTTTGAGAAAGTGGGTGGTCAAATGGTGTCTTAGAAAGATCCATTTCCCCGATGAATTAGTACCCTTTCACTCACTGAATAAATAGAAAGAAAAACACTCAACTGAAAAGATTTTAAAACCTGAACAATTTTCTTCTCCTTTCACCCATTCACTTCAAGCTCCTTCCTTCTATAAATATATAACATTATTAATAGTGTTTCCTAACCAGGGTTCTAACATAATCCCATCTATGAAAAAAACAACCGAATTTTTTTGATGTTTTCATAGGAAACAAAAACAAAGAACAAACAAAACAAACAAACAAACAAACAAAAAGAACAAACAATTCCACAAATAAACAAAAACCCCCCCACACACACACAAAAAAAACAAAACCAAAACCAAAACCAAAAAATCACCAAACATTTCTCTTATGATACAGAGCCTGGTTTTCACTTTTATATATAATACTTACCAAAACGTAATATTATGCCATGCTAATGTAGCCCCAGGAGCAATTGTGACATGCTCTTTAAGACAAAAATATTCCTACTCCTCTCTAGCTTTGTAGAAAAAATGATTTTTGTTGAATTTTTTTGTTAGTTTGCTAGAGTAACTAGCTGTAACATCTCCACAGTGACTAAACAGGCTGTATAGGAAGGTGGAGTAAGGTCTTGAGCTTCTTGGTTTTGTCCAGTGCTACAGCAAATGTGTCAGCCCTGGTGTGTTTGTCTTCTCACGCCACTGCTCCTGACCACAGCATCTGAAAGCCCACCCAATGTCCCTTTGAAGCATTTTCTATGGGATCCTGGCTATAGCCTTTATCTCTTCATGGCATTTCAATCCTGATGGAATCACAGGATTTTGCACATTTCCTCCAGGCTTACAGATGACACCTGTCTCACCTGAGACATCAGCTACTGCCTACCGCAAGATCTAGATGCATGTACCTCATGGATTTGCTTTTGTGGTGCATATGAGGAGTCCAGTCTTCCCACAGATGTCAAATCTAAACTGGACACGCAAAAAGTCTGTCCCAGACTTACCGATGTATTGCAAATGTGCATCCCACTGCTGTAGAGCGTGTGGTGCAACACAGGTGCTTTTCTGAAGCACCTGCACTTGGGAGATGAAAGACTGGAGGGCGGCCTGGTTGAAAGGGACTTGGGCGTACTGGTTGACAGCCAGCTGAACATGAGTCAGCAGCGTGCCCAGGTGGCACAGAAGGCCAATGGGATTTTGGCTTGTATCAGGAATAGTGTGGCCAGCAGGACTAGGGATGTGATTCTGCCCCGGTATCTGGCCCTAGTGAGGCCTCACCTCCGGTACTGTGTGCAGGTCTGGGCCCCGCACTTCAAGAAGGATGTGGAGGTGCTGGAGCAGGTCCAGAGGAGAGCGACAAGGCCAGGGAAGGGACTGGAGGGAAAGTCTGATGAGGAGAGGCTGAGGGATCTGGGGCTGTTCAGCCTGGAGGAGACTCAGGGGAGACCTCATCACTCTCTACACCTACCTGAAAAGTAGTTGTA
>JANHFX010022763.1:11714-26286 GCA_027560015.1 Chloroceryle amazona | reverse complement strand
CCTTTCCTTTCCTTTCCTTTCCTTTCCTTTCCTTTCCTTTCCTTTCCTTTCCTTTCCTTTCCCTTTCCTTTCCTTTCAAACAAACCTTTCTCTCTCTCACCATAAGAAATCCACTTTCTCTGAAAACATTCCAGGGGGAAATACATCAAAAAGAAACTACAGCACTCTAAAAAACACATTTGTGTTTTTTTTTTTAACTTTAGACTTGTTCATTTAGATTTTGTGCATTTAGCCTTGCACTTAGACCAACAATTTTCCACATGTATAATTTTGCAGACATTGAATTGCTAAGCGGAAAGTCACATAAATTGTGCTGCACCATCATATGCATACCTAGCACAGGAAATACCCAATGTAATGACCATCTTCCAAAAGTCTACATGTGACATTAATTGCTCAGATCAAACAGTACCCATTTTCCCGTGGCTTTCATGCAGGTTGTAATGGTGTGACCATGTGAGGGAAGTGGCTATTATGGATGATTGTGATATTTCTTAGGCTAAAAATAATTTTTCTGGTATAGTGCAGACTTTGGATAAAGTGTGTCTCTCACTCAGAAGAGTGAGTGTCTAAAACTTATGCAGTTTTATGCCTTTACAGTGTTGATGGCTTCCAAAAGGTTATTCCTGATAAGGAGTGATGCAACCAAGAACAGACTAAATACCTTTTAACTGTTCAGAGGAAACTTACCATCAACCTATTATAACCATGACGTACCCTGAAACAAGTTGGGTGACTGAAAAATTAGTGTATTTTTGCTCTTAGTTTTATTGTATAGAATTTAGTTGTGGTGATAAATCCACATGATTCTGTCTGCAAGGCATGAAGATGAGTTTCAAAGGCTGAGCTAGATGCAAATGCTATAAAGTTTAGCAAAAATAGGAATTAAACTCTATCCCAAGCTATAGTTTTTTGAGTTTTGAATTTTGCCTGACTTCTGATGTTTGTGTTCTTCAACTTCACTCCAGTTTCTGGGCAAATACAGTCTGTATGTATGGATATGACCTAAATAAAAATGATGGGCAGTATTTTCCCAGAGAAGCTTGGGGAATCTGAGGGATGTTCCACCAGGCAAGAGCCACATCTAAGCCATATTGCACAACACTGTTAGAATGCAGCCTGTCACTTTCCTTTCAGTCCTTTCATACTCTGTGTTTAAGCACCAGATAAGGCAATAATTCCTTCATAGTGTCATTTTTCAAAGTCAGATGCTTTTTTTTTTTTATTCTAGGACTCCAATTTATATCACCACAGTTCAATAAAAATGTATGATAATGGCACATCCCTATGTCAATGTGAAGAGCAACGTAGAAAGCCAGTGTGGAAATCCACTGCACCAAGACATACATAACCACAGAGCCAGACCCCATTTAAAACAGATCACCTGGGACAACACCTATCACCAATTGACCTGAATGTAGAGTATCTCTGAAATACAAAAGTCCCATCACATCACAATTTCTTAAAAGAAATCAGGAAGACAAAAGTTCTGTGAACCAGTAACTCAAGGGGAATCTTTTCACCTATGTTGAGAGAGATTGATAGAATTTTGATTAATATTTATTATGTGTATAGATACAGTAGTGTGTACTTATTTATAGTTGTTATGAGTCTGAAACTAGACTTAGACCCAAACTGAGGTGACTTTGCCATGAGTTAAAATACAGAATCAATGTAGGATGTAAAAATTATGAGGATCTATGTAATACTCTACAAAACAATTAGGAATCTACTCCCTCTAAGAGAAAAACAATTGAGCAGAATACTTAGGCATGTACATTATTTGTCTGTAGAGATGGGGGGAAAAAAATATTTGCAAGAATATATTCAGGGTGACAGCATAATTTTTCATTGTCCAAACTTTTCTACTTCTTTAATTTGAAATTTTTTTTCTGAAGTCTTTAATTTTGTCACTAGAATTAATGATGATAAAAGCCACAAAACCTGAAATCTCAGCCATCTACAGAAGGTCCATCTTTATGGTAATATGTAGTTAAAACATGATTCTTCATTTTGCTAATAGAAAAATTTCATTAACCTGGCAAAACTTCTCTTCCAAAACAACTGAAAAGACTCTTTCATGTACTTAGGCTTCAACACTCTTTATTTTTCTGTCTAGACAGTGATATTTTTAATAAGCAATGTCCATTTAACTTCTTAGAGACATGGCAAGACCTTATATTTTTGCTGCTTTTAAACTAATACACCCTTCCTTGTGATCAGTTTGACTTTTGTGATCAGCTTGATTTTCTGTTCATCTATCTTTTGAGATTCACAGTAAGAAGTACATAACATTTCTCTTTTGTGAAGATTTTTGATACAATTCTTTTAGCACAGGAATGTAAATCTATAGTGAAAACAAGGTGTGTACATCTTGTCAGCAGCACTCTTTGAAACATTGAATTTTGGCATAGCTATCTCTATCATCTAGAGAGCCCTCACTATTTCACATGGGGTATCTCTGATTTCTGTCACCATCCTCTTTTCCAGATTGTTGTGGCTCTTTTTTAGGAAACACATTAACAACAGGAAGTACTAAGCCTGTCATCACTAGCCAAGTCATCTGGTTACTTCTGCTAGTCAGTCTTGAAGCTAATTCTTGCTGGACTGCATGATAGTTCTGTCCCAATGCCTGCTTCACAGGGAGAAAAGGGTCAGTACAGTCTTGCTGAAACTCCCTCACTCAGTCAGTCTGGAAGTACAAAGTCATAATAAGAAGAGAAAAGGCAGTCAAGCTCCACTTTCAAAGTAGCATTTCCAGTCTGAATTGCATATACCAAGAGAGTCCCCCAAAATCAAACAGAATTCATAAACTGTACAGAGACTGACTTTCCCATGAATGATTCTTTACCCCCCAAAATTACCTTAAAGGTGAGACATAGCACAGAGCTCAAGCTAGTAGATACTTTGGGCTAATGTATTGGGTCTGGCTGAGCTGGAGTTAATTTTCCCCACTGCAGCCCTCCCAGTGCTGTGCTTTGCCTTGAGAGCTGGAAAGGTGCTGATAACACCCCTGTTGTGCCTGATGGGCAGGGCTCGCACAGCACCAAGGCTGGATTTTTTTCAACGTTCCCTCTGTAGAGGGATGGGGTGGACAAAATCTTGGGAGGGGAAATGACTGGGACAGTTGACTCAAACTGGCCAAAGAGATATTCTATACCTTATCTTGTCAGCTGAACTATGAAAGCTAGGAAAAGGAGGATGAGATGGGGACATCAGCTCATCCTCCAGAGCAACTGCTATGTGTTTGGAGCCCTGCTTCCTGAAAAGGGGCCAGACATCATCTGCTGATGGGAAGTAGGGAAAAAATCTTTAGTTTTCTTTCACTTCCTCACATGGCCTTTGCTTTGCTTTTCTTTAAACTGCCTTTGTTTTAACCCATGAATTTCATCTTATTTTCTCCCCCCTGGTGTAGCTGAGAGAAGCAGGGCAGGGGAAGTGATAGAGTGGCTTGGTGGGCACCTGGCGTCCAGCCAGCGTCAAACTGCCACAGCTAATTAACTTGTCTCTGCATCAGCCTGGCACTGCTTCAAAGAAGCAGAGATGGAACATGTACAAAGAGCAAGGAAAGGGAAGAATAGCAATAGCAGCAGCTTCTCACTTGAACAAAAAACCAACATAAACCATGAGGAACACAAGACAGAATGGCAACATGGAGATTATTTACACTGAGGTTGCATGAAGAAAACACTAGCTAGAGTGTATCAAACTAATTGTAAAAATTAATGATGACAGATGATGACACATACTACCAGCAATGCTTAAGGAAACTATTAAAAGCATAAGAGATATGGTCATGTATGTGTGTGCAAACTTCTTTGCAGACTCAAGTTTGTTTTCTGCTTACTTTTTATACTTCTACAGGTCTCTTTCCCAACAGAAGAATCCTAGTCTATTTAATCTCTTTTCATATAGATTGTTTCTTACCTGAACATAAGTTTAGCCCTTTCTCTATATCTTTGCTAGTTCTATTACATCTCTTCTGGAGATGAAAGAAACAGAACTTCACAGAATATTTGAGACAAAAGTGTAGCAGAAATGTAATCTGTGGCTAGATTATATTTTATAGTTTCTTCAGTTGTTATTTTCCTGGTACTTCAGCATATGGTTTATGCTGACTCCAAAGTGTCTTTCCTGTGTCTTAATCTTCAACATACAACTCCTCACTGTACAGATGCAATTGCAGTTCTTGTCCTATCAGCACTACTTTGCAATGATTTACATCTTCATTTCCACCATAAGTTTTTGCAATCAGCATTAGATCTGAATATCCTGAATAGTTTTTCAACACTTAAAAACTTCATCATGTCAACATTCACCCAGTTTTTCTAGATCATTTATGGAGATGTTAGCATAAAATTCATCACTTATCTTGGTAGGAATGTGGTAATGACTCTGGAGGACAACTGCACAGCTAATAAAATGACAAAATTATGAAAATAGAGGGATAGCCACTTTAATGGTGTTAAGGACAAGAATGTATTGGGGAAGTAGAATTTATAAAAGGAATAAGTGAAATGAACTGTCTTGAAAGCTGGTTCAAAAGTAGCAGACTTTTCAGTCTTCTGAAAGTTCAGACCTGGCTACAGAATGGGGATGCAAAGAGCAAGGAATGAATACAGGAGATGCAGGTTCGACAGACAGTTCACTTGAGTTTATAAAGAAATTCTTTAAAGTATTACTTGTTGAGAAGGAAAAGGAAGTGCAAATAACCACAGAATCATAAAAGAACAATAACTCATAGAAAAGGAATTCACAAAGAAGCACAATATAACTACACATTAAAAGAAAATTGAAACTGTAGAAAACCAGTCAAAGTAAAGGCGATAACAGAATAATTTACTGTTCCTCAAAAGCCCATAACATAAAATGTCTAGAAAAATCAGTGTTCGCCGTAGTGTAACTTCCTCTTTCTATAGTTTTGACTGCTTGTGCTATCTTACACACACACGAGCAGAGCAGGTCATTAAAAAGAAAGCAAGAAAGGAAGGGACTGCATGTGAACAAGTCTCTGTTCTATCCAGGGTCATGTACTCAGTTTGGTTTCCATTATCACTGACATTGGTTTTCAGTGCTTGGATGCTGGTAATTATTAGGACATGAGTAAAAAACACAGAAAAGCCTCTTACTGTCACTGTGTAAATTCACAGGTACTCTTTGATCCTGTTCTTCCAGTGCACATCTGAGCACGCTGCTCTAGAAAGGGTATGAAAACAAGAGAATACTTGGAAAAGAGGATTGGAGACAATGGCTGCCAGATACCAGGAGGACAAAGGACAGCTTGGATGTGAGGAGGAAGGGGTCAAAATACTGAATCCAACGGTGCTCTGGTGTCTAGGCAAACCCCAGTCTGACACAAGGTGCTTGGTCATGTGCCCTTCATCCCATTTGCATCCAGTCAGGCTCTGCCTCTCCCCTGTCCTAGAACTGATTCAGCTATGATTGCTGAAAATTATTATAGTGTAACAAATGATGCTGCAACAAATACAAAGAGGAATCCATTAGAAAACATACCGACCAGGAATATTCCTGATTTTTTGTCAAGCCTCAGAGAATCAGAAACTGAGACACAGGAATCCAGGGAAGGTTCTTTTTTTAACATGTGATGAATCAATAGCACATATTTTAAGATCAAGTGCTATGCTGCTTATCTGTACTTCCTCCTGTGTATGAGACATTTGTAAGGGATTATTACATTTATGGAATTTCATTTAAAGGTGACCTCTTTCTTGGAGGGAGGAAAGGCATATATTAGAGCAGAATATAGTTTCAAGTTATTTTCAGTTTATGACATCCTTTTGCAGTTATTCTAAACCTTACTATATAGCAAACAGAAGCACCTTAGAAAGAATTTTATTAAGAGAAAGGCTGTTAAAAGAAAAAAAAAGAAAGTCCAAGGATGCCTGAACAAATAGAGAAAAAAAAGTAATAATTCATATATCTATTCACATTTTAGAAAAGCAGTGTTATATTCATTTCCCTTTTTGCCAAATCTGCAGTGCTTGTATTTTGTAGTCTGTTAGGATCTGCTTCTCTTCATGACCCTGATTGTCACCTTTTTTTTGCTTCTGCATTTTAAAATAGAGTACAAAAAAATAAGTGTAAGATATTAGTGGAAAAAACTTCTTTTACTGAGAACCAAGCAGGCATGGATCTGAAAGAAGAATTTTACAAATAAAATGAACTCTGTGACACTCTGGCATTTCACTATCACTGTAGTTATATTTGTTGCAGAATTTCCTAAGTAAGTATCAAGAATACACTGATAAAATTAGATACTGTGGTGAAATATTAGTTGAACAGCATACTAAACATCATTCAAAGGCTACTGCAGAAACAAGAGAAAAAGGCTCATTCCTTTAACCAGCTTTTACATCAGGTTGTGGAAGTTCATAACAGTGAAGCCAGCCTGGCTTTTCAACTGGCATGAGTTTTCTACAAATGAAATGCTGAGCTTTTTCTGCCTGTGCATCTGCAAAGAGCTCAGCACAGAAGAAAAGAAGAGAGTGAGAAGAAACACAGAATCACAGAACGTTAGGGGTTGGAAGGGACATTGAAAGATCATCTAGTCCAATCCCTCTGCCAGAGCAGGATCACCAGAAGAGAAGAGGGAGAAGAAAGTGAAGCTACCATCACTGCTAGCCCAGGGGTGAGAGATGTCTGGGGGATGTCCCCACCAGGCTGTTGCAGGGGACTGAGTAAATATTTCACCTGTTTTGCAGTGCACAAACTTACCTCGGGGACTCAGTAGGAAACTAGTAAGCATTGTACAACTTTCTGAAAAACACAACCAGTTTAATCAGATACGCTGACCAATACTCATATCAAACCAGAGTCATCCCTCCTCCTTAGGTAAAATTAAACTCACCTTTGTAAAAGTCACCAAAACTTACTGTGTTTTGGAAGAGTTACAATACCTGAAAAAAAAAAAAAAACAAACAAGTTTTCCTAAATTTATCCACACAGTCTTTTTCAGATGGCTTTTCTGTCTGTGCAGCATCCTGTGCTTTCAAATATCAAGCAGATACTCCAATAGAACTGACGAGCTACTTCATCTAACCATGTAGCTAAGGGTGTACAAATGCAAGCCCACAATTATTCCTGCCATCTGCATACAGTTACCTTTTAAATGTTGCCCTTTAACACTAAAATTTGCTGAGAAGAGGGAAAAAAAAAAAAAAAAAAATCAGAGTCTGCATCCTGCCAGCATGTAGAAGACGTGATAATTATGAGAGTTAGTCCTGCGACTACACCTGGGACCTAATGATTCTTAATTTGGCCATTCTGTAGCAGGAGATTGCTGGCCAGGGCTGGATGTAGAACCTCCATCACCACAAAGATGCACCTCTGAGTTAGCTGTGGTCCTCCCCTAGGACAAATGTGTTCTAATATATAAATTCCTGATCAGTGACATAACAAAACACCCAGTTGCAGCCTGACATTCAGCAAGAATATTTCTGTAAAGAAAAAGATGTGAAAATGTAGGCATTCAAGTGAAAATTCAATCCTTCACAGTACAGAGCCTCTGCAAAGTCTCTTAAATGACCCTTTTTATCACAATTCCTCATCTGTACCTTTCTGAAAGGTGAGACCTGGTAAGAAAAATAGATGTATGTATACAAGTGGTTGAGTAATGTATTACTCACGTGCACTTTGTTCTTTTTGGCAAACTGACCTTATCAAAGGGAAGAAAGCTATTCACTGTGACAACCTGAGTCATACTGGAAAGTCTGAATTAGCAGTGAGTGAAGTTACTCTGTTATCTGATTTTAAAAGGTGATCAGTGAGGATCATCTTTTTCTCTTTTCTGGAATGATGGTACTAAAGCAATGTCACTTCCTTGCTTTTTGTTGTTGTTATTCTTATCATTTTCTAATCAGAAAATATATGTTGTGTGCTTTAAGAAGCAATATAATAGTAGACAGACCCTCCGATCATTCTTCTGCCAATGCAGAATAAGTATTGTTTAGATTTACTGCTCACAGTGTAAGGCAAGAACTGCCAAGGACAGTTTTACTACTGTGCTCAAGTGGAAGCACAAAACTGCCATCGGTGGAAGGGTGTCAGGACTTGGGTGACTGACAAAGGGAGAAGATGTGGTCCGGTTTTGATCAGACAAGTGGGAGATGGTTGTCAGACCACCTTGCAGTGGCAGCTGCACAGCTCTGTGGTTGGGTCTTGGTTTTTATCATATGCTGCTCTGCCATTTTATTTGGGAGGGTTGCTGCAGGAATAGGAGACCAAGGGCCAGTACATGTCAAAGGTTACACATGTGACATGTCTGGAGTGCCTATGGGTGGATGCCCTTCCTCCTCTCAAACTGGAAAAGCAGTGAGCTGGGGAAGTCTACAGGAGGAGATGATCATAAGTTGCTGTTTTATAGGCATGAATGGCCTTTTTTTATATATATATAGGCATTTTTTTCTGAAGTATGCATGAAAATTTTAAATGGACCTCAAATAAATAGACTTATCAAAAAGCATTGCGTATACCAGGCCTTTCTCAACAGAAAGGTTTCTTAAAACCTTCAGCATTGACACAGACTTGCAGCTGGGATTTTGGTGTGTGCAACATAAAAAAAAAGCTTCCTCTGTTCCTTTGAGCAGTTGCTCAATTCAGTACCCTCTATTTCCTTCTTTTTCTCTTTAACTTGTGGACCAATGGAAAATAATTCTCCATGTCAACAAATTCCTTCTTTTAACTGCCTCTGATTCTTCCCTTTCTAGAGTTGTTCAATATTTTGGTTTGCTTCTCAGCACTAGGACGTTTACCAGTACCTTAAATGGAAGTGTTCTGTCAGTTTTTTAAGTACTTTTATTGATATTCCTTAAACCTTCCATGTTCTTTTAGGGATTTATTTTAATACTGGCTGACCTGCCAGAAAATTATGTGTCCTACAAGTGTCATTTTCTGGGAAGGGTCTTCTGTTGCAGAAGGTGCTTCGACAGCTGGGTTCAGTAACCTGAGAGAGCAACAGATCATGGTGTGGTGTCCTCAGCTTCTGCCAATCCCATGACAAAGGAAATAACAATTTTTAACTCTCTTTTCTCATATGTCTTTTTAGCTTAGTCTCTCCCTCTGCTCTCAGTAGCAGTAAAGCAAATTAATCAATACATTTTCAGAAATAAGACCATCAGTTGTAAAGAAGCACCAGAGCCTGTAACATATTCAAGGACACAGCTTTGTTCACCCTCTCTGAATTTCTGCTGGTATTTTGAAATAGGACAGCACAGAGAATATATCTTTTGGGATATACATAAGGAGCTAACCTATGATTAATATAGCTGGTGAGTGGGTTGTCTAATTAATTACTACACAAGGCTATAGCTGAAACAGTGTGCTTTTGAAAATAAAATAAAATTAAAAAAAAAAAAAGAAAAAAAGGCGGGGGGAAACTTAAGCTAAAATAAGTCATCTGGACGTCTTTTTTAGGGCTCATTTCCCTGAGTGTCCTGGAATAATTCCATGAATATACCAACAGTCATGTCTATTGTTCTTTGACTTTTATAAAGCATCCCTCCACACAGTGTAGTAAGAATCATTAAAAAGTCATCATTTATGAACATCCAGTGTGTCATGAAAACCAGAAGAGATTGTTTCCTGGTGAAGTACTGAAGAACCCCAGTGTGCAAAGGGTTGAAAAATACCGATGCTGGCTGTTGATCACTGCATCTGGGAGCTAAATAGGAAGGTATAAAATAGGAATTATCTAAAAAAGGTGATTGTCATTTAATGGAGCAGGTACTGTTTAACTCACTTGCCTGCTCTATTGAGATGATGAGTGTGAGATTTTCCATCACTTTTGGAAGTTTTTGTATAAGCTTTGCTGAGCGCTTTATATAATGTATTGGAGCAGGATCTGTGTGCTGGCAAAGCACAGCAGACTACTACAGAGGCACAAAACAGCTGTTGATATACTGGGTTTGACTGCATCTAGGAAGCCAGTTTTGCTACTGATGATGAGAGCAGAGTAGGCATCAATGGTGGTAGGCTAAATGCTCTCGTCTGAGCCTGTTGCCTCAGCAACAACAGTAGCAGTGCTCTGTAACTCATCAGCTTCTTCTCAAGCTTGCCCATCTCCAGTCCTTGTCTCAAGGCAACGCTACAGGCTTGGGGAGAAGTGGCTGAGAAGCTGCCCAGTGGAAAGAGGCCTGGGGTGCTGGTGGACAGCCAGCTGAACATGAGCCAGCAGTGTGCCCAGGTGGCCAAGGTGGCCAACAGCATCCTGGACTGTATCAGAAACAGGGTGACCAGCAGGAGTAGGGAGGTGATCATGGCCCTGCACTCAGCACTGGTGAGACTGCACCTTGAGTACTGTGTCCACCACAGCACAAGAAGGACATTGAGGGGCTGGAGCGGGTGCAGAGGAGGGCAACAAAGCTGGTGAGGGGTCTGGAAAGCCTGCCTGATGAGGAGAGGCTGAGGGAACCAGGGTTGTTTAGTCTAGAGGAAACTGAGAAGAGGCCTAATTGCTCTCTACACCTACCTAAAAGGAGGTTGTAGCAAGGCAACAGAGGAGGAAATGGCCTCAAGTTGTGTCAGGGGAGCTTTAGATTAGATATTAGGAAGAAATTCTTCACTGAGAGAGTGGTTGGGCACTGGAACAGGCTGCCCAGGGAGGTGGTGGAGTCATCATCCCTGGAGGTGTTTAAAGAACGAGTAGACATAACACTTGAGGCTATGGTCTAATGGATAGAGATATGTTAGGATGAAGGCTGGACTCAATGATCCTAGAGGTCCTTTTCAACCCTAAAGATTCTATTCTATGTTTCAAGAGCAGCTCTCCTGGCTTCAACCATGCTCAGGACAAGCCTTCCCTGCACAAGTGCAATGCCTTGTGTCTGGGAGTGCTTTGCACGGTTCCTCTAATGCACAGCCTTTAGTCAGAAGAAAGCAGGGAGGGTTGGGTTGTAGGGCTTTGTCCCCTTACTAAGCTGCTGGGAAAAAGTGCTGCAGTCAGGAAAGAGATTAGGAAAAAATACAAATCAAGCTGACTTGGCCAATACCACCATGAGCTCTTCATATTGCGTATTCTCCTGGTGAGCTGGAAAGCTCTAGCATACACAGCTATGTGACAGGCACAGATTCATCTGTGCAACCTGCCCGCTAGTTTGAAAGGTGGTCTATTCTGAAAACAATTTGTGATCTGAGTAACCTTAGGCAGACATCTTCAAATTTACCTGGTTTATGTCCTCTTTCAAAGGTTTTCAAACCTCTTTCAAAGGTTTTCAAAGCCTGGGTTTTGTGAGTTCCCACTCTCTAAATTCGTTTTAAGTTAGTTAAATAATTAATTAGTGAAATGTTATTTCCTCTTGCTTTTTTTTCACTGTTCCTTTTTCATCCTAGAGCATCAATATGAATGTGAAAGAAGGATTTTTGGAATAATATGTTGCAATACTGAAAATGTAGCATTCCCAACTCCCATCGAAGTCAATGGCAAAATGCCTACTAGTATTAATGAAGCATGAACTGGGCTTTTAGTATAATACCATTTGACTGGAATGAAGCAAATTACACTGGTTTCCATGAGTAATCAAATATGATCAGTATATTTATTCAAGAGCATGAGCATAAAACCACACTCGCATAAAACTCCTATAAAAACTCCATTTTTCTGTGTCTCAGCACTGGGGACAGGCCAGGGACAGCATTCAGTTTGAACTCAGATAAAAAAACCCAAACAGACATATATTTATGTTCCCTGTGTCACTTAGGGCCCTCATTTCAAAGATGCTGCAGAAAGCATTCAGATTTTCTTTCTTTCTTTTCTTTCTTTCTTTCTTTCTTTCTTTCTTTCTTTCTTTCTTTCTTTCTTTCTTTCTTTCTTTCTTTCTTTCTTTTCTTTTTTTCTGAAACCTTTGCACTGAACTGTCTCCCCGATCTCCTCTGCAAATGTGACAGCAAGGATCTTTCCCCCACTGAAGTCACTGGGGCCACTTCCATCATCTGTAGCGGGAGTTTGATTGATGGCTGTAATTGGTTATCATTACGCTATCTGAGGATTGCTCACAGTCGGTCGTGCAAATTTAGCACACTTACATCAGCAATATTCAAATCCATAAGAAGTACAGAGAATGCAGAGATGCAGCCAGATACTGTGCACAGCATGGATGCAAATGAGCAACTGGGCCTCGCTAGAACTTTTTTGCCTACAGAATATTACAGGGAAGTGCAAATACCAGCTCCATTTTACTATGATGACAGCAATGACACCCCTTCCTAGAGTTCTTGTGTAGCACATGTACTGCCCAGGTCTCAGTGCTCTTTTTCACTCTGGACCGTGAAGGATGTAGGGAGGTATCATAAACACTAGGGGAAAATACGTATTAAATGAAACAATAAAGAAGGCAGTAAGTTTTCAGTGACGACAACGATGAAAATCTGCAGCTACTGTGTAGGGTGTATTGTGTAGGGTGGCTTCCAGCTCTGTAGCTTGAGACCAAGGTGCAGGAGCTGAAGAAGCTATCTCTTCTCTACTTCCCCTTGGTGCAGAGGCTGCAAGATGCAGGTTCAGCAGCAATGCCTGTGCCTGCTTCATTACTGTAGCAGTACAATAGCCATCTCATTACTGCAGTTTACAGGAGTGAGGCTGCTCAGTGACTAGACATTTCATTAAATTGCCACAAGCCATCTGTCATTTAACTTGTTTTGATTTGCACAATGCTGGTCTGAACCGCTAAGTGAATGAAGAGCTTGTCTGGCATTGTGTGCTGCAGGGTGGAAGGCAGCCCAGACGCAAAGTGAGGGACCCACGATGGGAAAGCAGTTCCTCAGTTGGGAATGAAAAGGGTTTTCTGTTTCTTTTAACAAGAAACTGAGAAAGGAGAAGCAGAGAGTGAAACAAAAGGCACTCTGGAGCACTAGGAGATGCAGAAACTGTATGTGAAAATCAGACAAGCTGTTAGGAACAGCAGAAGACACTGAGCTGCACATTAGGGACTTTAGTGTATAAACCTAAGACGAAAATGTTCATAGGAGCATCCCTTTAAGATTTAGTCTTAAAAAAAACCACCCAAACTCTTGAAATAGCTACAGTCTGAAGAAAAGTACTGAATGCCAAAGACCTAAAATGTAGAAAATCAAGCTTCAGAACAGGATACTTCTTTAAGGAGAGCAGAACACTCCTTTAACATTTATTTTTTTTCCATTTCATTGAGGAGCTGAGCTCAATAGCAGAACAAGAGCACAATTGTATCAGACGTGGTTTTCTACTTTTAGATGAGGAATTATGTGGATACCTGGATTATACAGAACAATCATTCTTTTTTTTCTGTTTCATGCAAGAAAATGTGCAGAGAAATGGAACAATTCTGTTTTATTGAGAATTACATTAAAAATACAGCACACAATTTTGATGTAAAAGTGCCAGCGTTTGCATCCTTTCTGACTTCATGCAAAACAACATCTTACTCAACATATCTAGGTTAGATCTGAGAGAGAGCTCCCTGTAAGACGAGGCTAAAGGGGAAAGTGGTGGAGCTACAAGAAGGAAAAAATAACTACTGCTGTCCATCCTGAAATAGTGCCTTAGATCCACAAATAGTCTTTAAAGTTCATTATTTCACATTATTCTGTGAAACCAACCAAATCCTCTCCATTATGTACTGAGCAAGGATGTTTCTTTGTTACTGATTAAAGGCTGAAATACACAGCTGACATGGACATTTACAGTTTGGTCCAGCCCATGGATTCCTGTGCCAACACATGCAGAAGATACAAAAAAACACAGAAAACAAAAACATGTTAGAAAACCGCTGGTGCCAACTGTCTCTGAATCTTCTGATTTCAGGAGGAGCAGGTATTTGACTTGTAATTATTGTGGTTCTTGAACAAATACTTGGGATATGCAGTATTATCTATCTATTCTAGAATTAAGTACTGCATATTTACTTAAAAGTGAGTATCATAGAATCACAGAAAGGTTTGGGTTGGAAGAGACCTTTCAAGGTCATCTAGTCCAACCCCTCTGCAGTGAGCAAGAACTTCTTCAACTAGAGCAGATTACTCAGAGACCCATCCAACCTGACATGGAATGGTTCCAGGGATGGGGCTTCTACCACCGCTCTGGGCAACCTGGGCCAGGGTCTCACCTCCCTCAGCATAAAAAAATTCTTCTCTCTAGTCTTAATTCCCCCTCTTTAGTTTAAAACCTTTACACCGTGTCCTATTGCAATGGGTATGGTATAAAACTTCAGCAAAATTGTCACTCACTGGTAAACACAGAAACTGGGCATTGGCTATCAGCAAGATATATAATAAATATCAGCAGTATTATTAATAATAATTATAATTATACTAAATAATATCAGCAGTAACAAATACCCCAAAAGATGAGACATGGTCTGGGGCATTCATCCTGCCTTTCTCCTGTAAATTCTGGTGTGTTTCTCACAGAAGAGCAGGAGAGTCCTACAGAGTTCCCTACACCTAGCAGAAATATAAAGCTTTTCACATTTCTGCCTTTTGTTTTGCTTTTGAATTTGGTTTTGTTTTGGGTTTTTTTGTTGTTGTGTTTGTTTTCATGTTTTGTTGGTTTGGTTAGGTTTTTGGTTGGTTGGGTTCATTTTTTTGT
>JANHFX010022762.1:39975-101296 GCA_027560015.1 Chloroceryle amazona | reverse complement strand
AAAGTAAAGGAGGCAATAAATGATGTTTGTGGGGGAAGGAGTGGGGGAGAGAAGAGGAGGATTGGAGGGGGGGAGGGGGGCGGGTGGGGGGGTGGGGGGGGGGAAGACAAAAAAAAAAATACTAAGTCCTACATACTGGCTTTGAGGGTCAGTGATTTATGGTAAGACAAGTGCCATGGTAAGAGCTATAAGGGCCTAAGACCAAGCAGTAAAACATATAAAGATATGATGAGCATTTCTTGCTACTTAAAGAAATATTAAACTGCTTCTCACTTTATTAATGGGTTGAAAATGTTACCTTTGACAAGGAAAGAAGAAAAAGTGCTTCAAGACAGAGCGTTAATAGCTCATATTAGATTGCAGTAAGCAAACAAAGAGCTTTTATGGAGCAGGTTAGGTAGTAAGCTGGAAGAGCTGTTAACTTGCCTGGTCTAGGATGTAAAAGGAGGTGTCAGCAATACTGATAGCCAGTACTGCTCTCAACAGGTTGTGCCTCAGTTAACACAAAATAACTGCACAGTAGTTTACTAAGAGACAACACCCATGCTGCCAGGCTGCTGACAAAACTTGAGGTCAATATTGCTTGGCATTTAACACTTGCAAGGCTGCGAGAGGCAAACTATGTGTTAAACAGATACAATTTGGGATTGCACACATCCAGTCCAAGATTCAGACTGGCTGCTTATTTTCGCTTTTCCTAATTTGTAATCTTAGAAATAAAAGACAATTTCTGACATTTAGTGCTGTAAGTGCAGTGGTATTTGGTTTTCAAAAGCACACAAGCTCTGGCAACTATTACAGCCTCTGAAAACTTGAATTCAACACTGCCTAATCAAAAAGCATTTACCTACCTTGAAAATATAACTTGAAATAATATAGGTACCTATTCACAAGCCCAACCATATTTGTTTTCTATAATCCAAAGAAGCCCACTTAACATTTCCAGTATGCCCAAAGAAAAAAAAAGTTAAACAAAAAAAATGGTTTCAGAATAATGCATGTAATATTCTGAAACAGTTCCATTTGTTCATCAACTGATGCATTAGCCAATGTTCCTTCACTGTGTATTCAAAAGCAAGGGAGAAAATGTTTCAGATACTGGCAAATAAAAACTTTTTTGAATCTTACAATTTCATTTAATTTTACACCTTAAGTTTGTTCAAAATACTGTTGTGAGAATTGACATTTTGCAACAGATACTAAAACTTCCAGAGGGCATTTGCAAATCAGAGTTCCCTTTTAAATAGGAACAGTCCACTGTAGGTGAATTCATGTTATATGTACTATGCTTTTTGATAAACTGCACAAATAATTGGAATCTTATTTATAAGGCAGAAACATGAGAAATGTTCCACCCTATATAAACATTGTATATTGCTAAATAAGCTGAAGGAATATAACAAGAAATTGTTTCCCGAGAAACTGGAGAAGTGACTTTCGTGTAAGAAGATCTTAAAAGTTGGGTTCCTCAAGCCTCCTTATGATACAAAGCCCCAACACAACATACTTCCACCATGGGACTACAAAACTATTATACAGGTGAACAAACACTGGGTTTATTATACCCATTCCATGTCTCTAAAACCAGAACTAGATAAAGAAAAGAATGATAACAAACCAAAGAGCAGTGAAATATTCTGTAAGTCTCTAGACAAAGAAGTTGAAATCCCCGTCAATAGACAGCAAGCTATTTTTAAGCTAGTTCTGAAAATTTAGCTTTTTTTCTCCCACATTCTATACTGAGGCACTTCCATACATTGAATGTTGATATGACTTTTAAGATTTTCAATATCAGAAAGAATGGAGACTTTTAGAAGTTCATAACCCTATTATTCTTCCTCAGCATTAAAGATCTTAACTGCTACAAGGTAAATATCACTGTAGTTAATGCAACACTGACCAAACAAATGTGACATAACCAAACAATACTCTAACCCTGTCATAGGTTTATCAAGCCCTCTGAATTATTTGTATGGCTTTAAAAGTTATTTTCTTTCCATGCCTAACTCTGCTTTGTCATGGCCTCTGTCGTCTCACATGCCTTACAAAAATCTATTCAACAGCATAAAGTAAAGGCCTGGAACTTTCACTGAATTAATAATTTAAGATTTATTTTCCTGGCTTCCTGAAGTTCAGAGACATGATGATAATAGGTCTACATTTATCTTTGAGAAAGGAAATGGGGGAAAAAAAAAACAAAACCATACCAAAAAACAAACCAAAAACCACAACAAAAGACAACAAACCCTACTATTTAATTAACCAAAGAGCAGTTTGCATCCATTGTGTAAAGCAGAAATGTCAACATATGGCAGGCAGCAGAGATCAAGGATGTAGACAGACGTGAGTGTGCTGCGCAAACAACCACACCAGTGGAAAAAGGTACCACCCATTGGCCCCTCTCCAGCATTCACCAGCACCGTCCTCTGGTGGCTAGTGCACCTCAGCAGGGTGGCTCAGGTGAGCACAGCAGAACTAGCGTGCTCTTTTCTCTCCTCCAAGCTGCAAGTAAGGCACCCAACAAGTGATGTTGCCTTTCCTCCACCCAAGAAGCGATGTTGCCTTTCCTCCTGCAGCCCAAGCGCTGGGCCGCACCCCAGTGCCAGAGCAGTGTGAGAGAAACGCTGCCCTGAAGAAACGTGGTGTGCTGAATTGTACAGACTTCACACAAGCTTTTGAAAGCACCTAAGCAAGACGAGCAAAAGCATACAGGGCTGGTCTGAGCAATGTTTAGTATCTCCACGATGGAACAAAATTGCAACAGTCTTAAATACTCTTGATAGTTTTGGCTTTGAGACTGAGCTACAGTTGAGTAACAGTAGCAGTCTACTTATCTTGCTAGCAGCTTGGTAACTTGGTGGCACTCATTTTAAACTCTGCTTAAATTCTAACCACCTGTATTTACATGCAACCTGAATTGACTTTAGTAATAAACTTTTTCACTGGTATAGTTTTGTTTCACATTTGGGGAAGGCTGGTATCATGCCTCACAGTCATCCTTGCTCAGCTGTGGAAGAGTATTTAAAGCTACAATAAACTGTGTGTGAGTCCTTTATCCTGTAAAACTATATACTACTACAAAAGACTCTGAAATTTTTTTATTTATTTTAAGTGTTTTAATTTCATTTGCTTACTAAAAGGATGATCTTCCTTCCTGTGGATATGCTTGCCACATTAATTTATTTTAAGCATTTGCTGATAAGCTCTTTCAGTAACTTTGGAAACCCTGAAGTATTAAAAGTTTGCAAGTAGAGAACTCCTAATTAAATCACCAAAAGGAAACTAGTTTGTTACTCACAGAGAAACCATTTAGTTACTTTTTTAAAAATCACAAGTCAGTTACTTCTAAATGAAACTCACCATCTCGTCAAATGGTCCTGTTCCCTTACCCCTCAGTGCTGCCTTGATCTGGTCACCTTTTTTTTTTTTTTTTTTTTAAAAACGAATGCTTGCTCCCTTACTGGCACGTTCATCTTCAGGTTTTAAAAAGTGTCTAGCTTGTAACTTAAATTGGTCTGGCTCCAAAGTCTTTCCAACAGCCTAGCTTCATATAAGACATTAAAAATTTATATAACACGATATATATTTTCCACATTATCATTTGTAGCCAAGTCATCCCACCAAATCAAATCACACTGAAGTGATAAAGGGCTTTCCTCTCTTCCACTGAAGCCTTTTCTCCCATCTCAGTGCTTTTCCTGTGCCCTTTTTAGCTTTTAATCTTTCTAAACATTATACACTAGAACTGAATATTCAGTATTTATATCAAATACTACATACAAAAATAAAACCACTTCAGTACTTCCTCTCACTGAGACACCTAAGGATTCCCTTCTACCTTTGTGTTACACAGGCTCAGCTTGTTTCACTTTTCCACAGCTTTTGGCACCTCTTTTAAATTGCTGGTTTTCCATATAGTCCTTCCTTCCCACCAATAGAAAATAAGAAATGTTGGCCTAAATGTGTAAATTTGTATTTGACTGTATTAAAAAAACATTTTAATGGACTTCAACTTAGCAAATGTATCCAGGTGGAACTGTTAAAGATCTTCATAAATGACTAGTCCAGTAATATTTATATTTTGTTATTTTATCTCACAGATTTTTATACATACCATATAAACACAAAATAGCAATTTCAGAACTTTATTAGTAAAAGATCCTAATTAAGGCAGACTTGATGCCATCACCATAAAACCTCAACCAGATGAGGCTTGGAATCTCTCTACTTTGAAAAATGTATTTAATGAGTTTTCTAAATTTTTGATCTGGTGAAATATTTCAACTTCGCGTGATTAACAGATTTGAAAACATTTGTTTCACTAAGAGTCAACAGACTGACAGGGAGACATAGCCTGGTACTGTTGTCAGATAATTTATTTAATCTGATCTAGGAACAAGTTTTGCCACACAAGTAAACTCCAGGGCTATTATATTTACTTTGCTAGCAGTACTCAGGAGATTTAACTCTGAACTCTGTGTCTACAGGAAAAGCCCTCTTCGGCCTGTATGAATTACAGCCAGTCTGTCATTCTGGCCAAGCACTACCCTCCCTGTACGGTTGGCAGATGAATGGAAAAGGGGCCAAGGGAGCGGCATTCACAGCAGAAGGCTCACAGACCACCTTGAGTGGAGCTACCTGACTTCCCACCCACAGCATCAGCACCCCTGGAGCTCTCCTCTCATTTCTTAGCCACACAGCCTTCACCATTAGTGTGCCTTTTTTCCTACAAAGTTTCTATGCTTTCTTATCGAACCCTCCTGAATATCTGACTCTTTTGGATGTCTACAAGGAAACAGACCCATGATGTTTAAGTTATAGCCTTGCCTAGTGTACACACAGAATCACAAACATAAATATAACGTATATCTAAGTAGGTGTGTATATCTAAGTAGGTGTGTATAAGGAAATGTTTCCTTTGCCTCAGTCTTTGACCTACTTGTGATTTTAAAGATGATTCCATCAGTGACACCACAAAAGATTTAGCACCATTTTTGTGTTCTCTTGGACTAGCTCTTAATAACATTTTTCCCTAAAGCGCAAAAACTGGAGGTCAAGTGCTCACACGTGCATTTCTGCACACGAACACTTCTGTAAGAAGCAGTTGCCAAGAGAGGCCTCTTGCGAGCCAGCCCTCTGCAAGCAGCAAATTTCCAAGTTAAAAAAAAAAAAAAAAAAAAAAGAGAGAGAGACACATTTTTTCTCTCAAAAAACTTCCAAGTTTAAAAAAAACCCCACATTTATTTCAAGATCATGTGGTCTGGGTCACCAACAGAATTCTGCATTTTGCCTAATCTGCTATCACATTTTTCTGAGTTTCAGTGTCATCACTCTGGAAAGCAGAACAAATGCATCCTTTCTTGAAAGAATATTGTCAAAGTAATTTTTCAAAGAAACATCAACAGGAAACACACTTTGCAGTGTTAATGAAGGAACAATTTTTGTTGTCACTATTTCCTTTTGCAATTTAAAGAAGTTATGAATACTAAGAAGTCTTGCTTCCCGTAACCACTACATAACAGTTTTAACGGAAGTCAATAAAACACTATCCAGGTGGCAACCTTGTTTGCAGAAGACAATTTATTCTTAAGTAATTTTCCTTTGAAAAGTCAACAGTATCTGAGTATGGTTTTTTCGGTAACCTTACATATGATAAATCAGCATATTTAGAAAAAAAAAAAAACAGGACCATTTCAAGGGATACTATGAAAAAAAAAAGGACTCACCAAAGGTTCAGCCATTACAACTTCGATTTTCTTTTCAGCTTGAACAGCAAATTCAGCGAAGAGGCTTTTGATGACATACTCGCCAGGTTTGACATCTGGATCAATAGTAATGTTAGACATGATGATGCCTCTCTTTTCCCAGGTGGAAACAACACTTGGAGAAACTCTGCGTTTATTTACTCTGCTGCGTGGCGTGGAGGCTAATAGAAAAAAAAAAAAAAGAGAAAGCTATAAAGCAGAGCTTCTAAACACAGTTCCTGTCACTTTACTTTCTTGTCTACCACACAGATATATTCACAGAGTAAATTCTGTAAATCAGAAGGAGTAAATAAGCAGCTATAACATCCAACAAGACTTTTTTTTTTAAATTAGGTGGGAAATTCTACTCTAAGTTGGTTTACAATGTAACTGATTTTTGTTATTGGTAAAAATGAAAAATTGTCTTGCACTCCACGAGCTGCCTCATTCTGAATACAACTGTATGATAATCATGATAATGATTACAGCTTTTAATATCTGCTATCTTCCGTTCAAGTATGACAAGAAAAAATCAAAAGGTTCAATGTAAAGTGTTATTTCCCTATATAGTGAGAGGCAACTGTTTGATTCAATCTTTATAAATCATCCCTGAAGTTCCAAGTTTCTACCTGGCATCCCAATGTCTTCAGAAGTATTTCCTCAGCCCCTCTTAGCACTTTGTCAGTAAACTGGTTTCCCTAACAAGAATGCAAACCCTGTCTAGACATTATTTTTGTCCACCCTCTAGTCACAAATCTGAAAGATTTGTTCACAATACAATTATTTTGGTCACAATAACCCCATGTATTGCTATAGACTGGGGTATGAGTGGCTGGAAAGCGGCCTGGCAGAGAGGGACCTGGGAGTGCTGGTTGTTTACCAGCTGAACAAGAGTCAGCAGTGTGCCCAGGTGGCACGGAAGGCCAATGGCATCTTGGCCTGTATCAGGAATAGTGTGGCCAGCAGGTCTAGGGTTGTAATTCTTCCCCTGTACTCGTCACTGGTGAGGTCTCACCTCGAGTACTGTGTGCAGTTCTGGGCCCCTCACTTCCAGAAGGATCTTGAGGTGCTCGAGTGGGTCCAAAGGAGAGTGATGAGGCTGGTGAAGGGACTGGAGAGAAAGTCTTATGAGGAGAGGCTGAGGGAGCTGGGGCTGTTCACCTTGGAGAAGAGGAGACTCAGGAGGGACCTTACCACTCCCTACAGCTACCTGAATGGAAGCTGTAGTCAGGTGGGGGTCAAGCTCTTCTCCCAGGCAACCAGTGATAGGACAAGAGGGCATGCCTGAAGTTGCACCAGGGAAGGTTTAGTTTGGATCTTAGGAAGCACTTCCTCACAGAAAGGGTGATTAGAGACTGGAATGGACTTTCCAGGGAGGTGGTGGAGTCGCCATCCCTGGAGGTGTTTAAGGAAAGATTGGATGTGGCATGTATTGACATGGTCTAGCTGATGTCATGGTGTTGGGTAGGCTGGACTTGATGATCTTGGAGGTCTATTCCAGCCTCAGCAATTCTGTGAAGGTATGTGCCCATTTCAATACTTTACATAAGGCATCTTTCTTGTGCCATCAAGTAGAGATTATAAGCAAGTATAAATATTAGGCTGAGAGCCCATCTTTTCTCTCATCAATGCTCTAGACTGACTGCTTTCATCACTGTCTGACAATCACCACCTCACAGATACATTGACATCTATTACATTTATGTATACACAACTGATGAAACCTGCTGCAGTTCAGAATAAGCTATCATCTTTCCCAACAACATTTTCTAAAGCTCCAAATACTATTGTCTTCTTCGGTTTAGACTTGTATCTTGTATATTTGTGTTGCGATGCTATTAAAGTTTTTATACATTAATATTCCATTGATTTGACACTATGAAAATATTCTTATTTGTCAGATCTAAGCAATGGAAGACTAATAGAATTCTTTTGAAAAATGATGCTGTGATATTTTTGGGGATTTAACCTCTTTCTATTCCACAGTAAAATCTTCTATGATGAGTTTCTCTTCAGTAAACTGAACAAAAATACTGTATTCGGGAAAATTCTTAGAAAACTGCTGCATTATTTTGCTTTGGTCTCTATGCAGTCTGAACCAGTTTGTTTAGACAGACTGGCAGCAGGTGCTTTGACCAACAACAGAATAAAAGTTCTTTTCAAAACCCATGATAGGTATTTCTCTAAAGGCTAGCATCACAAAAGACATAAAGACTACATTAAAGACAAAAATTTGCAAGTGCACACCTTGATTCTGTGGTCATGGAAGACAATGGTCAAGCTCTCATTAACCTTGGTGCTGAAGGATCAAGTTGTTTCTTTTTATAACCTCCAAGTGTTTTGGTAAGAGCAATTGATATATTCTGCCACCACCATGTGGGGCAGATATGAAGCTTTGTATTGGAGATGAATGCATGTAGGTATAGTAATTAATTCAGATTCTTTGCTGATAAGGCACTGAGGATGGACAATACTCGATTGCTGTCCTCTGATTTAATCATCAAGAAATTATCTTCTCCCTTCTTTGACAAGAGATTTTGAGACATCTTACAAGCTTGGTTCAACCAATATTGTGAATTAAACATATTTTGTGTTATGTATTATAGAATCACATTGGGTACATTCATTGTGCTAGTTCCCAGGAAGCACAGTATTTGAACAACTTGCTCCTGTTTTACCTAACCTGTGAACATCTTCCAGTGCACAGCTGTCATTGGCAATCCCTTTCCCTCCAATAACTTACAACTTTCAATTTCTAGTGTGCAGTTTTGTTCATCCAGAGGATATCTGCGTAGATCCATCATGCAAGCAGCTGTTGTTGTGATCCTGTAAGAGGAAGATGAAAAAAATAATGAGATTTGAAACTATATTTTATCTCTTTGAGAAGGCAAGATTTTCTATAGTGGCTTTTCTATTTGTTTAAATGCAGAATGGCTATACAAATGGATTCCTGGCATACGGAATTTACACAGTTTGTAAGGTGTTATTAAATAATATATATGGTACAATATACTGTTTGCAGTATAAAGCAACAGAGTAAATGCTGAATATTGTAGAGCAGGATTTTGACTGAAAACTTCAGGTGCAAAAGTGTACAATGTTTTGAAGAACATATAGTGGACATACTATTTTTAATGTTCTTAATTCAGACATCTTCAAATTGTTTTGCAAATTGTTTTATTTATAACTTGTACTGGTGATAGCTTTGTTTTTTTTCATTTTGTTGTTACCTACTGCTCTTCTAATTTTGCTCGATAGGTATGTGCATTTTCATCCATGCTGTGGAAATATTGCTAAAATCTGATTCATTACTTTTATAGTTTCATAATCAGTTTATCATTAACTAAGATAATTGAACATCACCTCTTAAAAATGACATGGTGCAATCAAACACTCATGAAATATAATATTATAGTGGTTACTTAATGAACATTGAGAGTAGCTATGATGAAGGCTGGGTCTTCCAGATCCTTACTCCTTCTAGAGAGCATATGAGTTGATACTCAGTCCCTGAAGCTATTTTCCATAGCCTAAGCCTTTTAACAAGGTAGTTGCTGTCCTTTTGTTAGACTTTAAATCACAGACCATCTAAGCAAATGCTTACTGATAAGCCTGTGACACTTAGGAGGAAGGTTAAGTGACTGCATGAGGATAGGTGTCAAATTATATCTTCTTTTAAAGGTCTCTTTAAGAAAGACACTCATAGTGGTGCTCACTCAAAGTGAGTTATCACCTGCATTTGCCTTTTTTTTTGTGATAGATGGGTTCTTAAATCATAGAATCATAGAATCGTTTGGGTTGGAAGGGATCTTAAAGATCATCTAGTTCCAACGCCCTGCATGGACACGGACACCTTCCACTAGATCGGATTGCTCAAAGCCCCATCCAGCCTGTCCTTGAGCACTTCCAGGGATGGGGCATCCACAGCTTCTCTGGGCAGCCTGTTCCAGTGTCTCACCACCCTCATAGTTAACAATTTCTTTCTAATATCTAGTCTAAATCTACCCTTTTTCACTCAGCTGTTGTAGAAGGCCACCAAATTTGTCAGGCATGATTTGCCTTTAGTGAAGCCATGTTGGCTGTCACCAATCACCTCTTTATCTTCCTTGTGCCCTAGCATAGTTTCCAGGAGGATCTGTTCCATGATTTTGGTGGCACAGAGGTGAGACTGACAGGCCTGTAGATCCCTGGGTCTTCCTCATTTCCCTTTTTAAAAATCAGGGTTATGTTTCTCCTTTTCCAGTCAGTGGGAACTTCACTGGACTGCCATGGCATCAAATGTGATGGATAGTGTCTTAGACACTTCATCCCCCAGTTCTTTCAGGACAGACAGAAACATCTCATTAGATCCCATGGACTTGTGCACCTTCAAGTTCCTTACGTGGTCTGGAACCTGATCTTCTCCTACGGTGGGTGGTTCTTTATTTTCCCAGTCCCTGCCTTTGCTTTCTGTGATTTGGGCGGTGTGTCTGGAGCACTTGGTGGTGAAGACAGAAGCCAAAAATTATCTAGTACTTCAGCCTTCTTCATATCCCTGGGTAACCAGTCCCCCATAAGGGCCAGGGTTTGTGAATGTGAGGCTGCTCTTACCTATCTTTAGAGACCCTCGTCCTTTATGCTTATAAAACTTCTGATGTTGTGAATGTGTAAACTTGCCTTGTAATTTTTTTGGCCTCTCCCTCTCACCAACGCTTCCTACCTGAGAAAGGCAGATAACCTCTTTTCTTGATCTGGATTTGGTCCCGTTGTTCCAGTTCCATGTTAATTAATGTCACAGGAACACATCTGGAGATTTTACTTTTGATGTGTTGAAATCAAGCATGCTTACATCCTGTATTGGGGTGATAATTCTTGCTGTCACAGCACTGACAGCATTAAAGAGAAAAAATGCCACATGCTTCGTTGCTGTGACACACTTCAAATTATCCTAAGTCTACAAAATCCATCTGTCTACCTGTGTATAATGACCATCTAGCAAGTGCTGTTATGAGAACCAGTCCATGAAACTACTCTAGAATACTGTGTAAAGTACCATGGCAAAGATACCTTTATGCTTTTACTCAGCCTGATTTTTGTCACGTTAAATTGAATTGCACATATCTTAATGGGTTTTACATTTGCCATAGAAAATTTCAAGGGCTTCAGTAGAGGTGAGACCTCATTTAGTTTAGCCATGTACCCTAATACACCTTACTGAGAGGAAGAAGACATGCAGTAATCATTTGTCGGGTGCCTACTTAATAATGCTTAAGGTCATACATATCAATATACTAAAATTAGTCACAGGTACATGTTTTTTTAAGAAAGATTTCATAGGGAAATGTTTTTTCCTAATTGATAAATCAGCTTTTGTGTTAATTTAGTTCACCTATATCAACCAGATTTATTTGTGTACAGAAGCAGAAGTCGAGAGTGTTTCCCAGACCACACAGTTACAGTGGACAGCTATTTCCGAAGAGCCAGTGTATCTGTACTGCTGACACTTTGTATCCTGCATAAACTGCATAAGCAATAGCAGTCTGTTATTCTTTATAACATCAATACAAATTAATTGTGCAGTAGTAGACCATTGTTTTATAATTGAGATTTAAGTGCTACACGTATTTTTTTCTTTTTTCCCTACATTGTAACTCTGACAACTGTATTGTCTTCTTACTATTTGTGTAGTTTTTGGCACACTGTTTGGCTTGATGTGTCACTACTGTAATTCAAGAACAAAAACGAATGTGTGTGTTTCTAAGACACTGCACTACTAATTGCAGGTGGGGTTTGGAAATAAATACTTGTGTTATGTAGAAGAAATATAATAAACCCTTAGTATTGGTTTCTGGCAGCCATAAGTGATCCAAATCTGTAAGGCAGTCTCCCTACTTTGGGGTCAGTCTCCATACTTTGGGAAAAGTCAAAGGTGGTGGTGGTGGTGGTGGGAGCAGCTCATCCCCTCATGACCCTTTTAACCCCTTAGCAGCAGCGTTGAATGCCACAAGCTGCTGATTCCAGGGAAGAGAGGAGCGCAAGGGCTTTTGCTGAAGTGCAGAGAGATGAAACCCACACAAAGTGAGAGAGGAGGGGCAATTGGATCTGTCAAGCAGGTGGTGGAGGGTAGCTCTCCAGAAGCTTGAAACTTGTGGCTGCCCTCCGCAGAGGAGATGACTAGCAGTAACTGCTCAAGAATTTCTCAAAGTCATCTGAGCCTGAATTGTGTGCCCATGTAAATGAGAAAAGGCAGGCAGTAGCTACTGGAGGCTCCTCCCTGAAGGGGAGGGAGGCACCAACCTGCCAACACAAAGAGATGCCACCTAAAGATGGAGGTGCTTAAACTTTATTGGGAATCATAGGCTTCCTTGAAAATAGCTACTTGTAAATGCAGTAGGAGTGCTTCAGAATCCAGCATCATTCATTCCCTGTAGTTCATTAATCTGCCTTTCAAGCATTTCTTTCTCTCTCATGATTACATCTCAAATATGTAAAAATTTTTAATGGCATTATGCTCTGGTTAACCACAAAACCTGTATAAGGAGATAAAATAACCACAGATGCAATCATAGTAATTGCTGCCCCCATTAAAAAACAAACAAACAAACAGATTTTTTATTATAGAGTAAAATCCCAAAACTCTCCATAGAGAGAGTAACTGATGGCTTACACATGCACCAGAAGTTTAAAAATGAAGATGTTCAAATGCAGAATACAAGGGTGTGATGGCAGGAAGGGGAATACAATAGTTCAGGAGCATTGAAGAGTAATGATATGCACTTGCAGCCTAGAAAGCCAGTCACATCCTAGGCTGCATCAAAAGCAGCATGGCCATCAGATGATTTTCCCTCTTACTCTGTCCTCATGAGACCCCACCTGGAGTACTGCATCCAGCTCTGGGGTCCCCAGTATAAGAAAGACATGGACCTGCTTGAGCAAGTCCAGAAGAGGGCCACAAAGATGAACAGGGTGCTGGAGGACCTTCTCTATGAGGACAGACTGAGAGAGTTGAGGTTGTTTAGCGTGAAGAAGAGAAGGCTCTGAGGGAGACCATCTTTCATTCTCCCAGTACTTAAAGGGGGCTTACAGGAAAGATAGAGAGGGATTCTTCATCAGGGAGTGTAGTGATAGGGCAAGGGGTAATGTTTTTAAACTGAAAGAGGGTTGATTCAGATTAGACATTAGGAAGAAAATCTTTACTGTGAAGTCTAGTGAAGTTCCCACTGACTGGAAAAGGGGAAACATAACCCCGATTTTTAAAAAGGGAAAAAAGGAAGACCCAGGGAACTGTAGTTCAAGAACACAATCCTTTGTGTTCAAGAGGATTAATCCTGAAAACCCCTTGGCACAAGCAGTTTGTGGCAATGGTGGAACTTCATGAGGGTCTGTAGAAGTTTAAGAGGAGGATTAATTCTACACTTGAAAACAGAGCTATTTATATCTCAGATCAGGATATGTTTCTTACAGGCTTTCCATTTTTTAAAATGTCTTTTAAGATGCAGTGTTGGGGCTAATTTATTTTGTTTTTACAGCATCTTTTATCCTACAATCCTTACATTCTTTAGATTCTTTTGAATACAAATGATAAAAATGGGATTATCTAAAGAAGACAAGCTGTTGGGTGGAGTTATATCATTATGCTACTTAATTTAATTCATGTCAGTACACAGACATTCTGGGATGGAGTAGTCTGACTTATTAACAGGCAAGATAAATAACATTTGAACAAAGCAAAATTAACTGATTTCTTTTAAATTATGGTTTGGGGTTCAAGATATCTGATCCATTGTTTAGCTTTTATTTTGATGTCTGACTTTGAATACCATATTCTTACTGTGTAATCAAGTTATTTTTTTTTTTTGCTAAAAATAAAATTATATGAAAGAAAATATTGATGTCTAGTATTTAAAAAAACAACTTCCTTAAGTAATACTGTTGAAAGTTTCCCTGTAGGGCAGCAGACGTTAGAGGAACAAATGGTAAAGCTTAATATTTTGGGTTACGTCAACAGTGAGCAGTTAAAGTAAGTTCAGAATGAGTGCAGGAAGTGGAGTGATGGCTCCGTACTTAGAGCGTTTCATCAAAATGCTGTCAAAAACCTGTTCCTCGGTTCTTGAAGAAGAAATAGAAAGAATATTTAAGGCAGCAAAGACAACTAAATGTGGTGATGATCAGAGCTAAACAATGCCAATTCTGTTGTGAAATGTGTCCTCCATTTGGAGGACAGGTATCAAATTTTAATATGTTCGTTCTTTTTCTCTCAGTCAACATAAATTATAAATGTATATGAAGATATGAACTAGGATGGACTCTTTTTTTTTTTTTTTTCCCTAAAAGCAAAATAAAATTTTCAGATCAAATAAAGAATAACCATGCTTCTCTTAACCACTGCAGTGCAGGAGCTTTAGTACACACTGGAAGTATACTTTCATATCTGAGGTAAAACACTCCTTTTATTAAATCAGTGTTAGTTCAACTTCAGTGGAACTTAATCCCATAGCAACTGTTTGACAGCAAAACACAGTCCTATATTCCTCATGTAATTGGCCTAATTTTTATGGAACCTGGAAGACTTGA
Source organism: Chloroceryle amazona (assembly GCA_027560015.1). Classification (NCBI taxonomy): domain Eukaryota; kingdom Metazoa; phylum Chordata; class Aves; order Coraciiformes; family Cerylidae; genus Chloroceryle; species Chloroceryle amazona. The sequence continues at coordinate 86,999 of JANHFX010022762.1, read as the reverse complement.
TGTTTAAGATTTAATGGGATATCTTATAGGGTGAATTATTGAAGGAATAGAGGAAGGCAGAAAAAAAAAGTGTATTTGCAAATAGCAAAAATGTACCTTTAATCAGCATATATTTTCTCTGTCTGTGCCATGTACAAGGTTTACAGTTGTCATGCCTCCTGACACTGTAAATTTCCAAGCAAAGCCTGAGTGCTTGACCCTAGCAGAAAATGACAGCTCTGAACCTGCAAAAATACCCAACTTCTAGAGCTTGAAAGAGCCTATTTACAGGATGTACCTTTGAGCATTAGCATTATTTGGGTTGGTATCATGTATTTTATATAATGTAAGTGTACTTGAGAAGTCCGTGTTCAACAGTCTGTGCATTTCTTGTCTGGTCAAATTCCATTAAAAAAAAAAAAAGTATAAATCTTAGTAAAATTGGGAAGTGCCAATACATGATTAAATAATAATGCTTCCACGCAACTCATTAGAAGTCGAGAGAAAATTGGAATATTGGGTGGGTCCTGAGTCAAATGCAAGAAAATATTTAGATTTCAGATGTGAGTACAATAGCATTTGGAAAACCTTTTTTTTTTTTAGATCGGAAAATGTACCAAAATGTAAAGCTTTTTTTTTTTTTTAATTTCCTCCAGAAAATCAGTAGGAAGTATATCTTTGACTGTAGGGAGACAAGCTCTCAACTGCTAGGTCACTGCTGTAGACTACGTCATTTGAGATAACAGTCAAGTTTGTAAGGAAAACTTTTGTATGGATTTAGGTTATCAAGTGCAACATGTATTTGCTTTTAATCTTGCTCAGAGAAACAGTAAAGTTGCATAAACATGGAAAAATAAAAAGGATCTTGAGAAAGACATGTACACAGAAATATACAGCTGAAAGAGTTAAAGCTGTAAACAGATGAGAACAGGGTTGAGTTTGAGAAGGGCCCCAAATACTTCATTATATCAAGTGAAGTGACCTGTTCTACTTAAGTCACGCAATGATAAGGTCAGTAAAAATGAGGTCAGTAAAAAACTATGGCCTTTCTGCAGTTTCTCACTGAAACACTGAGATATTCACACCTGAATATCCACTTTTCCATGAGGAAATGTTATTTCTAGTCTCAAAGAAGTCTCCTGTTCTGTCTTCACATTCTGTGAATAGTCACACTGCAGAGGTGAATGGTGGTGTGCTGTGGGGAATGGGGTCCAGCATGCAGTTGCCTCCTGAAGAGGCTGATCTCCTTTGCCTCCTCAGCTCATGAACCTACAATCTCAACAACCATTCCTCCTTAAAAACAGATCTCTTATTAAGCTCTGTAAATCCAAACTGAGAGCTACTCTTTAATAACAAGTGTAAGGGTGGGCCAGACTAAGGCATGTCAGGTGTTAAGAACCTGGTGAAAAGGATTCATTACACTCCTTCACTATCTGCATTGCATTCTCTTCAGGTTTAGTCAGAGATTCCCCGCCCCCCTCCCCAAAATCTAGAGCTACAGTTTCATGCTCAGCATATTTTAAAATTTAATTTGGGCTAGCAGCTGGTTGATATGAAGGTAAGTTTTGGAGATGATAAAAGAAAGACAAATGTATTATAAGCGCTAACTCTTTAGATATTGGCTCTTGTACTCAATCCTCATAACAAAATAGTTTTGAATGTAGAGACCTGTAAAGTGCCTAATACTATAAAGTATAACCTACTACAAAACATCCCTGTAAGGAGATGTTCAACTCTTCTAAGGTGTCTGATTCCTAGGCAGTGAGGATTTCTTATGCTATATTATGTATGCATTCTAGCCAATTCTTTTTAGATTTTGTTCACTTAGAACACTGACTTCTACAGTCATTGCCAAGTAGAAGTGTCTAAAAGGTTAGATAACATCTGACTTGGGTGCTGGAGGCATTAAAATATTTTGGGGAAGAAGATACCTCATTTTAGTTCTCTTGGGAGATTTATCTTGGCTCTCAAAGTAATTGTCAGTAAAATAATCATTGTTATTTTGCTTGAAGAAACAAACCCTTGCTCAGTAGTCTGATTTTTAGCTGCCAGAACTCTGCTTCAGAGAGCAGTTACATAGTACTATCACAAAGCAGGGATGGGGTGAGGAGATTACCCAAAATAGGAACAAATAGGCTTGCCAGCTTCTGCCTTCCTCAGGAGAGCTTGAAGCTCTAGGGCAGCAGTGGGAGAGTTCTGATGTGGAGGAGTGTGGGGGAGAGAAGTAGTGGGAGAAAAGTTCTGTAAGAAAATATTTTGCTTTGACTGAATTAGAAACTTCCAAAATCAAAACCTTAAGCAAAATAGGTACTTTTTATAGATAATGTAAGATCTTTTTCTATTCAATACAGTGTGTCATAAATAATTCAGAGTAGAGTGAAGATGAAGGATTTGCTTGTAAAGATCTAGAAATACATTAAAAAAAAAAATCACTAAAGTGTTACAATGTAACTTTTAAAATACTATCAAAAAGCTCTTTCTTTGATGCTTGTAAGCTGAATTTCAGTGCAATGAGAATTTTGACTGCACAGCTATAAAGCCATGAAAATAAATTTTATAATATAAATCCCAAGAGAGCTGTAACTATACCAGGCAAACAAGATGCTTCAACAAAATGTGCCTGAGAGTTGGAGCTGAAAGCTACTGCAAAAAGTAATTTAGTTTGACAGTGGAAGTATGTTGCAAGCCAAAAAGAGAGTGAGTCAAATGGAAAGTGCTTAGCATAAGGAAGGTCTAAGAGGGAAGTAAAGTCAGATAACTAGTTTTCAGTTTGGTTTTAATAATTAAAAAAAAGGTGCTAAATCTGTAACTTTTTCAGTATCTCTATACAAACCTTCTAAAAGTGACTAAATACAAGAAAAGTGATGTTACTACTGATACTCATAAAGGCAGATATTATATATACAGACTGAAATATTCTGCTCAGGAAGGAATTTGGGGTTGTTCAGTCAGGAGAAAAGGAGGCTAAGGAGACACCTTGCTCTCTATAACTACCTGAAAGGAGGTTGTAGTGGGGTGGGTGTCAGTCTCTTCTCCCAAGGAATAAGCAACAGGACAAGAGGAAATGGCCTCAAGTTGCACCAGGGGAGGTTTAGACTGGGTGTTAGGAAAATTTTCTTCACAGAAGGGGTTGTCAAACCCTGGAACGGGCTGCACAGGGAAGTGCTGTAATTTCCATCTAGGTGCTTTGCTACTCTTCAGGAACTGTGACTTCTCATGTAGCTTCTATGTGTCAATACAACCCATGACAGTGCATCTCAAACATAAACCTTCTGTCAGAGGAGGAAATCTGCAGGAGCAAGGATCAACACAATTTCTTGCCTTCTTCTGATGCCTGGCCTGTTGGATTTTTCCAAGATGGAGGAATCTGCTCCTGTTCCAGTAATTGTAGCCTTACCTATCCACTGGAAAAGTGAGCCAAATGGCTTTAGTACTAAACAAACTTGTCTGAGAGACAGACATCTATCTAGGGGTTTTAACTGAAGAGAAATGAGGTGTTTTAAACTGTCATGGGGGGCATGGAAAATCTTTCATAGCTGAGAAGCTAATCCTTTCTTGATTTTGTGAAACACATATGAGAAACAAAACGATTCTGAATATGGTGTGTCCTCTTGACTCTCTGTTACTCAGTTACTATTAATCAAAAGAAGATGTCAGCCCCCACAGGTGTTGAATTACACCACCTGTATGGGGCAGAAGAAAGGCCAGGACCCTTAGAGAGTAATTGGGGACATCTGATGAGGTATCTGCCTCTTTTTTTGGTTGTGTGTGGCTCAATGTCTAGGTGATTCTAGAACTGTGAACTGACTGGGGAGCTGCCTTAGGAAAAAAATGGTAGAAAAAGCAAGTAAGTGCTAAACTTCTCTGTGGTTTTTCTTTTCTGTGTGTGTTTTTGTTTGTTTGCTTGTTTGTTTTGATTTTGTTTCTTTTTATAGAAATGGGTGCTTGACCAGGCTAAGCTATTAACATGTGAAATGCTAGGCTTTTTGCTGATGGTAGATGAGCCCTGCTTCTTTTTAACTCCAAGGGACAGGAAACTAGTAACTAATCAATTGCAGAGAAATTTGACTTGAGATTTTTTTAAGACTTTGTGGTCCTACATTGTTTAAATACTAGTCCCCACTCCTAGGAGAGTGCAAAAGAGAGACAAGACAGAATTTTCTGTAGGGGTCATGTGGAGAAAAAAATGAAAGGTAAGAGGCAAGAAGGAACCCTGATGCAAAGGGAAAGAGTCTTCTACTCAAATCTGAGATTAGTTTTCTGGCTGCAGCTCTTTATAATGAATTCACCTAAGAAATCTGTTAATGATATTTATCACCTAGGAAATACTGCAGTAGCAGCAATAAATGGCTTCTTATAGAATGGCATTGTATGGCTTTATGTTTGTAACTAAGTGTGAGAGCTAATATTAATTAAAATATACTTTTACCACTTATAAAGAAGTTGTTAAATTATCAAGCCTTTACAGATAGCTTGAGTGATTCTGAATATAAAGTAAGCTTGATTTCTGAAGGTTTTTCTCAGGTCTTTGGTATTCACTGTATTTCCATGCGTTCCCATCTTGACCAGAGAGTAAGCACACCTCATTTGTTTCAGAGATATAGTTGAATGTGGATACTAATAATTCTTGTCAGCAAAGGTGGCAGTGTAATTATGGCTTGATACACGTGTTATGAGGAAACCAGAGTGCCTCTTCAGAAGCTGGGCTGCCGCAGTTAATCTACCATGCGTGGTGACTAATTTCATTGGAAAACAGAAAGTAAAATGAATCTTTGGTTTTGCCAAAATATTGACCCTCCTGGTAGTGTAAAGTGTGAACAAAGAAATTAGATTGACTTTTGCATACTCCTGACCTGGAAGTAACACTGATACGATTTTTGTGCAGAAAACTGATTGATGATTGTGCCCTGCTAATGGATCTTAATTAGAAAACAAGATAAATAATACAAGAAATTAATGTTTTCATTGCATGTGGCCTAAGACTGATTCCGTGACAGTGAATCAATTGGGACAGTAGGGTGCTTCTGTTATTGCTGTACAGCCTTTTTTTGTAGTTCTTATGCCATGTTTTTCTTTGTGAATTATTCTATTGAGTCAGTTAAAACAAACATAGGAATAAAAATTGTACCCTGACATTAATTTTAGTTAGAAAACAAGATTTGGGACGCTGTGAGAAGGGAAGGATCTTTGAGTTGTTGTCTGTGCTCCTGCAAGTACTGTCTCAGGATATTTCTTTCATAACTTGTTCAACATATGTCTTAAAATACTCGTGAACAGTAGGACAAACTATTAAATGGGAAGGTTTTGGGGAACTATGTTTTTCTGATAGTTGGGCCTCTAATCTGCAGCCTGAATTGATTTATGTCTGGAATGTACCCCTTTGCCTTTGGGACAATATTGTGAAATTACACAGTAATTTCCCCTAATGTATCTTTTCCTTTCTGGAAAACAAGCATGTTTCCTATGAATACTACTTTTGCTAGGTGAAAAAAAAAATTCTCTGTCCTTAAGCAGACATATGGCCTTTCCCAGCTGCAGCAGTGCTAAATGAAGAGGTTACTTCTTCTAATTTATACCTGCTTCCCTGAAAATTAAAATCCATTATTATCTACCAGCAGAGCTACTGATGTGAAAATACCTTGAACAGTCTTTTTGAATCTGTTTTTGTTGACTGGTAGTTGAATTGGGTAGGGTGGCAGTTACCTCATAGTGACTGAAATAGATTAGGAAGTGTTCACCAAAGCAACCTTGGTTAGCATCTGTAAGAGAGCTGTAATCTCTACCAGAGAAATGCTGATGGGTAACTCGGAGTAGCACAGTGTGGATTAGGAGAGAATGTATGTGTACACAGGTGGTCTCTTCTGTGTGAATGTTTTATCTGAATTTGTCCTTTTTCACCCAGCTCTTCAGCTGGGCTTGCATAAAATGGAGCAGGTTAACAAGCCCCAGAGAGTGAGCAGCTTAATTATACTTGGAGCATTTAGTTTCTCCTGACTGCCAGTACTGATGAGTCATATACAGAGTGGATCACATCTTTGAAAAGAAAATTGAGTTTATGCCTATGAGATATATTTATCCTAAAAGATCTGTTAACTAAACAAATATTGATAGCTTGGAACTGGTAAAGGGTGCATATTTTGTATTTGAATGTGTTGTGGGGGGATATTTTCACTGTTTGTCTTTTAGTTGTGGTAGTTGTTTTACAAGGTGGGTAGCAATTGTGTGTAAGAAAAATGTCTTATGAGGAAGAGAAAGGTACAAAAATTGTAAGCAGTTCTAGAGCAGAATATATGTATTTATTTGTTTAACTTTATAGAGGTGAGAATCAAAGACTTAATGAAAGAAACAAAAGGAGTGTGTTTTATGAGCCAAAGCCATGATCTGAATAAAGGCAAGATTTGTCTTCCTCAGACCCATGAACATCGGGACAGACATTATTAATGTACTTCTGAGAATTTCCTGCCTCGGGTTCTGGTGCTGACCTATGCCAGGCCTTCTTGTCACCTTTTTTTCTCCTGCCTTAAATAAGCTTTAATATTCTGCAAGCTCAGACTCTGCAGGCTTTTATTCTTTCCTAACAACACAGCAGTGTTTGATTTCTACAAATAGATGACATATAATTCCTCAGGTGGTATCTGTTTTGCCTGTTTCTTCCATCTTTAGCTTTAAGAGCACTTTATGATAGATTCATTTAATGCTGCTGTGCCTTTATTCATGCAGTGTTCAGGAGGACAGAATAAGCAAAAATCTCTTTATCATAAAGAGCATCTCTACCATCTAATGTTAAAATAGTGAATTAATTGAAACTTGTACAGACATACAAACTTCTGCTCAAGTTGTCTGATTTATTAATGAGAATTTTCAGATAATATTGTGTTGTTTATGGTGCTTAATTCTCACTTTATGTTGCTTTGTCACACCCTTGATGTGTTGGTTGTTTCCTGGGAGCCCCAAAAATTACCCTGGGGTAATTTTACTTGTTTTATCTTCTGAGACAAGTGTGAAATACCGTAAGACACTACCGTATTGTATTTTCTTCTGGATTTAATGATTCAGAAGATCTTCACTTAAATGTTTTTATTATGGAAGCCATAATAAATTACATGGGCATTCTTTCATCAAGACAGATAATGAAAATGTAGGAAAGTATGAAAAACATTATGCCAGCCTGTATTGTTTCAAAACTCTCATTCCTCCACTTTCCAAATTGTATAATTTTTTTTTTGCTATTCTCATGTTTAATAACTAAATACCATGTTATTTCTAAGGCTCAGTGTTCAGGTAAACCCGAAGAAAAGGTGCTCTAATAATCTACAGCCTTCATGACTGCTCAGTGGATTATCATAAACTCTAGATTTTAAGAGAGTAAAATGACTTACTTCAGAGAGAAGCAGGCAAATGGTTCCTCTCTTGCCCCCAGCAGGATCAAGATGCAAAAGGAATGTTTAATTTATAGAGAATGGTTTACGCTCTGCCTTCAGCCCCTTTTTGTTGCTTCAAAATTATCTGAGGCAGCACGAGTTTCTTGGGTGAACAAGCTTAAAGTTGCTTGCCATTTTTTTGCCTTCTCTTATGGGCTGCAAATGGTTCTTTATTAAGAAGCAATCACAATGTGTTCAAATTCCATACCAGTTACCTAGTGGTTTCACAGAATTTCTTGTATTGAAGGAAGGAGCTGGGTAACTTTCCAGAAAAGGGATATAAAAATGGTTTGGAAATGTTATATTTTAAACTTCATGTATTGCAGCTTCTACTAGTTTAATACAGTCTTCCTTGGTCTAATTTAAGGCTCCTTTGGAAGGAGGGATATTTACATATAAATTTTACTTCTTGTTACATTTACACAAAATAAGTGCATGCCTGACATAGTGGGAAGAACTATGATAATTTTTTCTTTTGATCTTTTAACTCCTCTTGCTACAGCCAAAGCTGTCTCTGAGTATGCTAATAGCTCTTCAGTTTGGCTAATAATACCTTGGTTATACTGATAAAATTTCCTACAGGTGACTGAGTATGGCAGAAGATTGACTTATTCCCCATGTGAGTGAAAATTAATGGATGGCACTGTGCAGTATTCATGCAGCTTTACTTAAAATCTTGTGGGCATGGAGGCCTTTGAATTTTTTTTCAAGAAAATGCTTTGATATTTTCACTGGTATCTTAAAAATAAGCCTGACATTTTGCCATTATAAATAATATAAAAAAGGAATTGGAAATGCAATGAAAGCTCAAATATATATCAAACAATCATCAGTTCAATGCTCATAAAAGACAGAAATTCACATTGAGAAAACATTTCCAGTGAAGCAGACACTGCACCACTGACATCTCAATCTTGAGCTTACAGGGAGACCTGCAAAACATCCTCAAAGATGAATTTGGAATCTAAGCTTTATGGCTGTAACACTCATAACAGCAAAAGTGAAATGTGGGCAAAAATACTTGTGGAAAAAGCTGCTGATTATAACCCCAGGTATTTTAATTGCACAGCACTCAGTACTTGGTGGAATGGAGGCAGCAGAGGTTTCGATATGGGTTGAAATATTTTATGAGAGTTCTGTTAAGGAAGAAAATACTGATGGATCTGGGAGTTTGGAGTAATTGTTCTAACCTGTACTTAATCAGAAAGTTATTGCTTCAGTTTGACCTAAAGAGGAGGTGGTGTGCCTGAAAACTTTCCTGAAAACTTGTGTGTGGGTTTTTTTTTGTTGTTTTTTTTGTCAAATCAGGTGATACAATACAAATATTATCTTTCCACACCAGAAAAAGATGAATTTTGTAATTCTGTTTGACTTCTTTAATGATAGCCACACAGATCATCTGCCAGTTTGAATTCTTTATATCTAGCATATAGACTGTCCATTTTAATCTTCATTCATTTCCTCGAATTGGGAATATTTAAAAATATTTTAGATATTTAACTGGTACAAAAAAAAAGGATTTGTTATTCAGAGAAAAATTATTTGTTTGTCTCCTGTGTGGTGATTTGCTTGTGAGAAATTAAGCATTCAGTGACTCCATGGTTGAAAGAAGACCATATGTAGAGTAAGTAAATATTACTGAAACATCTGTGACTTACCTTCAAAACAAAACTCTTCTCTTATTTCCCAAAGGGAGAGTCCCAGCAAAAGGCTCCCAGGTACAACTGAGAAATCTTTAGTAGTCTTAATGCCCACACTTGGATGACAGCAGTGTGTGTTTAAATAGTAATTTAACTCAAATTTTAGGAAGTTTTAAGTCCTCATTATTTATTTTTTAAAAGCATTTTACTTAGGAATGTTTTAGTTGCTAAACTCTTCTGGCTCATCTTAAAGTGTTTCAGTGGAAATTGCTGTTCCTTGTATGCAAAGGTAGGTAGTGAAAAGCTGATATTTTTGCCTTGGATCTTTTAAAAATCTAGTTCATATAGGCCTTGTGCCAATTTAGGCTTAGCACATCTAACATCCTAGAGAGAGCTTTGAACTTTTATCCATTTCATATGTCCTAAGTACTCTGTAACAAGAAGAGCAGCTTTAATTGTATTAAGAGCAGTATTATTGGTCTCACATAAAGAAGTAATTAAAAAAATGAAAACTTGATATACCATGCTAGCTAGAATCCTACCAAAATTTTAAAAATGTTAATTTATAGCTGTTTAATTTCTTTCAGTGAACGGTTCAATAGCTGGAGACCTTTTAACAAGCTAGGTAGTCCAGTAGTCAACTGTATATCAAGTTATGCCAGCTGGGGTCAATGCTAAAATTCTTAGGAAATAATCTGACATTTTTTTATTTCCTCCTCCCACTTTCAAAATGTATGACTAGATATTTATCAAAAGTATTTCTTCGGGTATTGAAATACCGCTTGTAGAATAGCTTAAGCTAATAAAATAGAAATTTAGGGGTTTTCTTTAATTTTTTTAAAATTTTTTTAGTTGGATTCCAAAAGTGTGTTCTACAGATGTTTTCTGACAGAAGAAAATAATGGGAAATGGGTTAAGACATTATTTGAACTAAATCCTTACCAGTAAAATATATCAGTATAATGTTTTTCTTTCTCTTGACTGGACCATTCTAAACCTAGTAAATAGAGCACTGGGGAGGACATATTACTTGGATAACTGTCAGGACTTTTAAAAGCCCTTAAATATTATCTCTCATTTTACCAAAAAATAGATAGACTTAAGAGATATGACCTTTCCTGGGTAAAAAGGTTTATCATCAAACCTGAGAACAAGTTTAAAGCATTCTACATCAGCTAATAAAAAATATTGATATTTCTACACCTGATTTACTTTCCAGGTTCTTCATTTCCACAGATATATTTGGAACAGAACTGGAAGTAGATTTATTCTTCCAATATAACCATTTGATCACACTGATTTACATAGTTTACAAATCCATTTATCTAGAGATTATGAGAAATGCTGCATTTGCAGTGCTCTTGGAGGTGGCTAGAATGGCTCTGCTGAAAGAAATGTCATCAGCATGCATCAGATAGTTAAACTTCACAGGCCTCAGAAGTGCCAAGGGGTCTAAGCTTCCCCAAATTTCTTCTGCCAGTGCCATGATGCATGGGAAATGTCAGTTTACCCTTTGTATGTAACTTACCTTCTCAGATCATAAACTGTTGTGGCTGAGAAGCAGCAGCCCCCATAGCCTGACATCTCTTACTAATTTTCCTTTGTGTGTCATTAGTGAATGGGCTGTCTCAGCATTTGTTCAGGATTTCAACAGCTTTAGGGTACTGTTTGTTAGGTCAGTTGTTCTCTCTGAGAATGACTAGCTAAATTAGGACTCCTTCCTTGTGTGGATTTAAGTGCATTCATCAGTTTGGTGCCCCCCTTAGGACCTTAATATACTTGCCTGATTTATTGCGTAGAATACGTATAGATTTACCCCTCACCTGTCCCTTTGATTTTTAGTTGAGCAGGTCACTGATCAATATAAATGAAACGAGAGTGAGTTTGGTTTTGAGCAGCCAAGAATTTACATTTTCTCCCTCAATAATAATTGTTCTCTGCATGCTCAAAATTAATAGCATGCAAATTGGAAATCTGCAGCTAAGTACAACTTTAATTACTATCCTTTAAAGCTTTTGTTGTTAGAAGGAAATGGATTTGCTTTTTATTAAGTGTCTTATTAATGAACTTCAGGACCTGGAAAACACACTTGCTGTGGTATAGAGCAAATGTATGCTGATGCATAATATAGTACTTAAAGTAGTATGTTAGTATATTAAGATTCAGCACAGACCTCTGCTGATATGTATATGTAGCATTACATAAAAAGCATATACTAAATAATCTATAGTATTAACAATACGTACCAGCTCTATCAGTTACATTGCTGTGGTTTTTAGAAAAACTTCTGCCTTTTTCCTTCAATGTGTATTCGGTGTTCCTTGCAAAGTGTAAGCAGCAAGAAATGTATTAAAAATCCAGTATGTCAGGGAAAAGCAAATATAAAGCTATGCAAACTTAAGCACTAACTTGTAGAGTATGAAGATGAAATTTGTGCTACCTCAACAGTGTGTTTGCAACTGGCCACACTGATACAATAGGAGTTATATAACTCGCTTCCGAAAAGCTTATGGGAATTTTCTTTCTTTTTTTTTAATTATAAGATATTCATGCACCTAACAGGTTATCAGACATGAGCTTTTATGGTTTGTGAGAGGAGAAAGCTGAGTTGGTAAATATACAAAAGCTCCTTTCTCATCAGATACCTAAAAACAAGTAAAGAAAGAAATACTAATTAAAAATTGGATTAAGTGATTGGTTTTTTTTTTAGAGTGCATATAAATTTATTTTAAATTCTTCTTGATCAAAGGTACTTGTTAATCTCTGTCATTAAATTTATTTGTACTTAATTTCTGTCTCCCAGCTTTTGAGGCAATTATAAATAACGGCATTATTTATATGCACTAGAATGGAGTTCTTTTTAAAATACAGTTTTCATGCTGATTGGGCTGACAGTGACAGAGTAATAATTCCAGAGTATTGGAATATATTTGGAATATATTTGCACTTCTGATCTGAAAGGGAGAGCTTGCTCAGATTTAGTAAGCAGAACCTCAACTGTAAAATAGCGAATAAGAAAGTCATCTGAAAGCAATTTATGCCAAGACAGTAAGAGGAGATGTGCTGCATAGAAAATATGTAATCCATACTTTACAGTGTCTTCTAGCTTAAAAATTAAGGATTTGTTAACTGTTGTCTAATTATTTTTATTGTTCTTTGGATACTATTAATGTGGTTAAATAGTATTTTAATTATGTCACCTATTTAAATGTATTAATATAATTCCAATTATCTGAGTTTGATCTAGCATCTGCTTGAATTATGTGGTCTTTGAACAAAACCTAGCAGACTTTGCTCTACTAAATGCTTGTAATTCGGTGCTTCAAAATGTTGTATTTGATGGCCACAATCAATTATTAAAGTTTGTGTTTAAATTCAAGGCTATGATAACAGTTATGACTCCACCAGGCTGCTTATATACTTAACTACTGATTAAATATTTGAGTGGCGACTGTTGTAAAGCTGAGTCTATGTACTTGTGTGCTTTGTTTTGGGTTTTTTGTGCATTCTCTATAGGATTCATTCAACCTCAAGAGTTTCCCTATCTTCTCTGTGTTATTTTCACATTACAAAAATGCTACGTGATAGTGGAATAAAAATTGAACTGGAGGGCAAAGTTTTGGTTAGATTTGCTCACTCATTCACTATAAATAAGTGACTCTGAGTGTGCCTCATTCCCTCGTGCTCCTTCATTGTTCTTGTGCACAGATATGAGACAAACTACACCTGTACTGCCTCCTTGTGCTTTCAGCAGTATTTAGACAAGCACATCCCTCAGCTTCTGTGTGAAAAATAAGATATATTTTTGTCAGTGCCTGCTTGAGAGATACTGTGCCTCATGCAGTGAGTTTCAGACTGTACCTGGATTGAGATGGTAAAATATATATTTTTTTTCCTCTCAGAATGTATTATACAAACCACTTTGCAATCTCTAGCAAATTAACTGCAGTGTGTGGGAACTTGACCTGGCACAGACTGTATCAAATTAATCAGTTTTGCATATGATAAGAAAAATCCTGAAAATGCATTTTAGCTTATGGCAATATCACGTATTGATGGTGCTACATCTCTTGGGCAAATACAGATGTTCTCTGTTTTGACTTGATAAACGTGCAGGCTGGAGGAATCCTTGCTCGAGTGAGAGAGAGCATAAATAAACTTTGGTGCTTGTTTCCCCCTGGTAACCACCAAGGGTAAAGATTACCTCTTTCTTGTACAGCTACTGAAGCCTGGCTAATAAATGCAGCTGTATTTTGGACATGCATGCTGGCCTCTCTGTGTAGACTGTAGGTGCCATCTACTTTCTTCCCATGGGTTTAGGTACTGGTGACTGCTCAATCATCTCCTTGCACCAGCCACACCGTGCCCAAGGACCAGGTTATGAATTAGGAAGAGGAGATGACAGGAGGATTGACAGAGGGGCACGGGTAAGCCAAACAGCCCACAAGCAGGATCAATTTGCTGTGTCCTCTTCCTGTCCATTTTTCCTTCCAAGTTAAACAAATGCTCCTAGCAGTGCATCCCCTGTGATTAGGGGCCATGCTGGCTGCCCATCAGGCACATTTGCTTGCGTTAGGGTAGTCTGTTGGAAGAAAGTTCGTAGTGGGCCCAGTGTGACGTGTGGCAAGCTGAACTGGCATCCACAATGCACATGTGAACAGCCCTCCTCATCTTTAGCCCTTCCTAGAAGCTGCACATTAAGGAATGTAATCATTTGCCTGTGAATCCCGAAAACTGACCCTTTGAGATTGAAATGTTTTGGGAAGTGGAAGAAATAACAAATACTTGATTGACTTACTTATGCAAAGTTCTTGTATTAGCTTCAGGTTTCAAAAATATAAAGAAATTTCCAAACTGGTTCTTGTGAGCCTTAATGCCAGCTCATATAACCACATACCAAAACACTAAGTAGGAGAAAGTAAAGATTTCTGTCACAGTTATCTAATGTCTTGCTCTTCCTTGGATTCTTTACTTCAGCATAATGCTTCTTTTTTAAAAGATGCCTGCTGCTAAATCTTTTGGCATTGATACATGAAAAAGTTAGTTTTTGTATCATTTTCAAAGCTACTATATCACCTGATAAAAGAACTCTTTATAAGTTGTTCTGTATTTTCTGTAGGGTGAAATAAAGACTAGCTTTTCATTTCAGTTAGATGACATAATTTTTTATCATTTATAATGACTGCAGTCTCTTTTTTTGGCTGGAGCTATTTAGTAACACAAGTGAGGACAATCCTCAAAGGGACCCAATAACTGACTCTAATAAAATCTATGAAGGTGTTTGGAGGGAAACCAAAACTCCACAGCCCCAAAAAACGGTAATACAAAAGCAATCCACAAAGTGGTGAAATTTCACTACACTAAAAGATATAAGGTCCTGGCAAGGAAGTTTCTTTAGTAACACTCTTGGGTATATTAGCAAAATAGAGACAGTCAGGAAGGGAAAATTACACTCAAATTTGTTTTTAAGATTATATTAAAAAAAAAAGTCATTCTGTATTTAAATAGAACTTTTATTATATTTCACCTTTAGGATATGGTAGATGAGCTTCCGTGTATTCCATGGCATGAGTAAGTGGTTAGTAAATCCAGTGTTGCATGACTCAGTTCACCTTTGTGAATTGGTTGGAGGTAGATGGATGTGTCTGTTTATGTCACAGAGACCTTCTTTGTGAAAGATGTGCTGAAACAAGTCTTTACATTGAAGGTAAAGATCATCCTTCCCCTTATCACCTTGCAGTTGTAGCAGTGCCTATCAGAATGGCAGCACCAGTATAAAAATGTGTGGTCTCACTAAACCCCAAAGTTTTTGGTGCTTCAAGCCAGATCTTCACATCCTTGTCTGCCCTGAAATAAATTAAGACCTGCTCTAATGAAAGATTGTTTTTCTTTTTTTTCTCTGAACATCAGAAGGGAGAAAAACCTGCGTAAACGTATCACTGAAGGTATGTTGTGCTTCTTAACTAATGCTTTTGAAGGACACGCTTCTTTCACCACACCAGATTAAATTCTGTTGATGTCTCCGAAGTAGCAAGATGTCATTGCTCTGCTAGCAAAATGATGAGAGGAATTAAGCGGTGGCATAAAAATACTAGGAAAGGATGATTTAAATCAGGGCTTCCATTCTTGGCATCATGACATAAGAATCTGAATATAGAATTCAGTAAAATAAATTAATGATGCTACCTCAAATATCTTAGACAGGCTACATGTCTAGTATCTTACCCAGAAAAGGGGGAGAAAGGACAAGTAAATGAAACAACTGCATGTGTTGGTTTGAGAATCTAGAGCTTTGGAAGAGATCTATAAACAATTTTGCCTGAAAAGACAATAAAAATGAGAGATGCTGCTAGTGCCTAAAGGGTTCTAGCTAATGGCATGTGATGACATTAAAAATGGGAAAAAAATAAAGAAAAATCTTCAATTTTTATCAGCTGTACTGGGTCCAGGGTAGAGCTGTCTCAGACGCCAGCCTCAGAGTGCTGCAGATTTGCATACTGACTCAAAGGATTTTTTTTTTTTTTTTTCTTAAGAAGCAGGTGGCTACACCACAGAAAATAATAATAGCTGCTGGTGGGAGTACTTGATAGAAACTGAAGAATCAAGCACTTTAGGTATAGAATACTTAATGGTGACACCCAACTTCCCTGGCATATTTGAAATATAATTTGATGGAAATATTAATGTGGACTTAAATAGGTTTCTGTGTTCAGTTTCTTGGGTGATAGGATGGAAGTGTTTCTTGGCTAGTAACATTACATGTTATTCACTACTGCAAACAATTAACAGCAGCATTTGTGGTAAGAGACAGAACTGCAATGTATGACTTTAGAGAGCAGAAGGTTTAGGAGTATTCTGTGTCTGTACAAGTTTATGTGCATACATTATTCTTTAAACCATGGGGATATAGCAGCCGAAAGTTACTGGAAAAAATGCCTAAAGGGACTGATTGAATTTATTATTTTTTATCATAGAAATAATATAATAATGGAGACATACTTAAATGATAACACTTTGTTATATGATCTAAAACCAATCCAGTGTATTCAGTAAACATGTTTCCCATGTTTATTCATCTGTAAAGCCAGATGATTAACGTTGTTTTATTTTTCTTCAACTCTGTTGCGACTGAACATTGCATCAATGCCAAACTGACGAGTACGTGGATGCAAGCAAAGCAAGTTATTTAGAGCTGCTGTGATGGTTCCAATTCCTGTTTAAAGAAGCCAGTACAATTTCATATCTGAGCCCGAAATGAAGCATGTAACTCTGGACTGCAAATAATAAATTCGTGTGGGAAATAGAAGGCAGAGAGGAAAACAAGCATTTAAATCATACTTGAGAGATGGTTTAAAGCCCTGCCTAATTTGTTGGAAACTCAGACCCTGCTCTGCAGTGTAATTGGTGGTGTCTGTCTTGTTCAAGTCATGCCAAGCCAATTTTCTGTCTTCAGTAATAAAAATGAAACTGACAGGTCACAGCTCTTGTGCGAGAGGTTTGGTGATGCTGCCTTCATGCCCTTTACCACATAGAAGGTAAGCACAGGTTAATATGTTGCAAAGTTTCTTCAGTACTCATTAGACTTAAGATTGGAGCTGTGCTCCGATATCTAAAAGACTGTGGGGTCTTGGTTGGGAGAAAACAGACACTGTTATCATGAAATGTCCTTGAACTATGGAAAAGGCACAAAGGAAGAAGAACGGTGGAGAAAACGCAATGAAGCAAGAAGACAAAGCAGAACAAAGTAGAGAAAAACAGGACTTGGGGGGTACTGGGTGAGTTAGCTGCCAGCCAATTTTGTAACAGGTTCAGGTGCATGAACAGCATGTGGGCTATCAGCATTGTTGGTGTGCATGAAGCTTCCTCCATATAACGAAGGGATATACCGATAATAAAGGTCTTTGCTTTATAACTCTTGTGGAGTTGCTGAAGTCCATTCTTTCTCCATAAGAGACAAAACTGAATTTTACCTAAGAATATTTTCTGTGTTGTTTTCTTGTATTTTATTTCTTCAAAGGCGTATGCATCATCTTGTAATTAAGAAATTTCTTCATAGTTATATATAGGCTGACTGAAGTCTATAGATGCAGACTTACTGCAATAATTGCCATCTGTTTTATGAAACTTGTTTCAATGTATCTTAATTCTTTCTTCTGCTCTTATGTTATCTTTGTCTTTGATCAGCTTTCTTGTGTGTGGGGGGACACTACATGTGTTTTCACTGGCAGCTGGTAGACCAAAGTCTGTTCATTGGATGTCTAAAAGTTGACTTTTTCTTGGAGAAAACATGACACATTACCTTGAGCTGTGAAAAAGACCTGACAGCTGAGCATCTCTTTCTGCACATTTGGTGTTGACAAAGCTGTTGGTGGATATGGGCACATCTGGCAATGCCTGGCTCTGCTGCACCCTGAGCCCCTGATGCATTCTTAGGTGAGAAGGTGGGGAAGCCTGGAAACCTAGTAGAGCCCCAGGTTGCCCTTCTGCAATTAAGGTCATGAGGCTGAGGTGAGGGAGGAGAAGGGAATTGCCCAGACTAGACTGCAAGCGTATAAAATGTAGGTTGCCTTTTATATTAGTGTGTTGGGTTTGTTTTGTTTTTTGGTGTTGGTTTCTTTTTTTTTTTTTTTTTTTTTCCCTGTTTATTTGGTTTTTGGGTTTATTTGGTTTCCATACCAAGACCAGTGAAGTATTGGGTGGGGTATTAAGTTCCAGAGCCACTGTCTAACTATTCAATTGTGAATGGTTATTTATCATAAACTAGCAACCTCATTATGTGAAGGTGACCATCTTTGCTGTAGTACTGGAGGTTTGCCTGACGACCCCTGGGAGGAATAGCACAGGTATTATGCTTGGGCAAGGTCACAGCTTCTCAGCCAGGATGGTGCTTTGTGGTTGAAGTATGTGAGAGGACTTGCAGCAGGTTCACCAGATGTGTCACAGCTTCCTTTGCTATTTCTGCAGAAGACAGTTATTGATACCAGATGTATTGCACGCGTGTGGAAGCACATGCATGACATACATTTCTAGGTGTAGTTTATATTGTATACGACATCTTGTGAGGGACTGCTTGGCTCTAATGATCATTCTTGCCAGCATGCTAATCCTGGGATGTAAATAAATTTAGATCCTGGCCTTAAAAAAAAAATAAATTAAAAATTTCCAAAGTTCTCAGTCCAAAAAGTCCTCTGATAACTGCCCTGCTAAGCTGACTTTCAGGAGTCAATTTGACTGAAAGGAACTGTAGGAGGTCTGAAGGCAATGGGGAACATGTATTTTTTGAAATGTTCTGTTTAGCAGATGATAATGACGCCTCTAGTCTATCAGCTGTTTCCTCACGGGCTCCTTGTTTTCTTTTTCACAACTGAAGTAGCACTTACTCTGTACCAGAACAGATCTGTCTGGAACTGATACATTGCTTGCAAATTTGACAACCTCAGAAGAAAACTTATGATGAAACAAGATAAAGTGTTTTAAAGAGTGTTTATTTCTTGTGAAGCTTGAATTGATGGGTTGGAAGATTTTCTCTGAGTGTATAGGTAGTGTTGTGTGTTAAAAGGTTAAGTTTCTATAGGCTAAATTGTAATTTCAGACTTTTTTTCAGTAAGCTCTAAGGTATTTTTCCCTATTATTTTTTTCATTTTTGAATTGCTGCAGGAGTTTGTTTTTATTATTTTTCCATTCCTATCTTGGGTACAATTTTGAGGTATTTCAGCTAGATTTTATGCTTTATTACTTTTTTTTTTTGTGATTAACTGAAGTATGCTTTCAGGTTTATGTTCTCCAAATATTATTTTCACTGTTGGGTCATAACAGTGATTAAAGGTGGTTTCAGGTAGGCAACATGTTTTTTTTGTTTGTTCGTGGGGTTTTTGTGTGTGTGTTTTGTTGTTTGTTTTTTTTTTTCCCCAAGTAAATCCTTGGAAAAACTTTAACTTTAAAAATAATGTAAAGTCTACCACTGCTATGCAGCAGTTTGGACATAATAAATAACTTGGTTTAATTTTAATTTTATATTTGTATACCCTACCAGGTTGTGCTTGTTCAGATTTTTAGAATATATTTCTCTTTACAGGGGTGAGTACAGGTTACACTGCATGAAGAAGCAGTTGTGGTATAAAGAAGCAGTGCTAAATCAGGGAAAATTAAAGAAAACCTGTGCTCCGGCATATAGATAATCTTTAAATAATTCATGTAAATTTACAAATGTCTTTTTATTCCCTACCAAATGTTGGTCACATTTCTTCAAATGACTTCCAATTCTATATTTTTGCATTGTTCTAAAGAGCTGCTGGGAAAAAAAAAAATCAGAAAAGTGTTTGTCTAAGCTGTAATTGATTACTGGGTAAGAACCATAATCAAGAACTCCTCAGTAGTGCTAACATGTTCAGAAGACCTGAAAGAAACAGAGGCATTAGGCTTTGTTAGTTATGGCTATAGCTATTAAAGGTAGATTTGACGCCCTGTGGAAAATTCTTGGGTGTATTGTGGTGGTCTAGATGGAGTATTTGCTGACTCGTAAAGCTGCAGTAGGAAACCAGGAAAAAGGAGAGGAGAGCAGCATTGGTACTACCCACATTTACCAATTGCGACTTGCATTCTGTCAGGACAGCCACATAGCTGATAAAACCCCCAACGTACCGTAGGCCATAAAGGACTGTCCCATCTGGATGGAGTCGAATCATTCGGTTTTTCACTGTCACTCCATGGACAAATGACTTCTTGTCATTTTGGAAATACGTGTCCGGCACCCAAAGCTGGTCAGCCACTCTGTTGTCCAGAGTTAGGTTCAGAGGTATCCCAGAATAAGAGAGCCTTTTATCTCTCCAGGACTGCTGGAAGTACATGGTCAGGGTGTAGTCCTAGGGAAGAAATAAGAAGGGCTTTTTGTAATTTGCATGCCAATTAACTTATCAGAAGTTTATATTTAAATAAGTGTATTTTTAGTAACTAAGTATCAGTAGCAATATGTAGTTTAAGGATGATTTAAAATGTTGTTGTCATTAATCATGACAATGTCTTGGCCTGCTTATATTAATGTTGAACTTCACACTACTTGCTAATGTCAGTGACCACCACAGTCTTTCAAAACCTGTTGAGCCAGAGAGAATGTACATGGTACATTTGGGTCTCTAGTCTGTGGATCACACTTTCATGTTTTTTGATAGTTGATTGTGTGGGTTTTTTTGTTTTGTTTTATTTTTAATGTGAAAAGAGCAGGGTTTTAGCTGACATCAGCCAAATAGCACTGCATACCATTGAGGACATTCTTTTGATACTCCTACCTTCATCCTGAAAGATTCCTCCCACAATCCAGAAAGGCCAGCAGTCCCTAGACCTGAGAGAGTAAATATGACCTTAGAAGGCGTAATGGACAGAGTCCCATTCTGTATCTGCTGAAATTACCAGATGTAGTACTTTAGATAGCCAGGCACATCTCACCTCAACCTGCAGGAATGTGGTGCTTTCTGTCCTTGGCAATCAGATATTACCACGTAGAAAGGAAACCTCTTCTCTTGACTATCATGTTGCAGCTTAGGTGAAGTACCTTATATGCAGTCCTTCTGCTTTCACTTTATCTGAAAAGAAATTGTTCTTAAAGGCTTATGGTCTTATTTACCCTCTTGTGACTGTCTTTCTGGGAATTTGGTGATTTTAAAAGTTTGTTAGTGGAAAAGCCCATATACTCTGCAGCCGATATTCTTAAAATATGACTGGAACAGCAGTATGTGAACTATTAGTTTTCCTTATGTCCTCTCTCAGCTCCCTTTTGAAGTAGCATGTCATTTTGTCACATGTTTTTATGATAGAAGAGCAGAAGAATTATAGATGATATTGAAAAAAATGGTGGGGGTAAGGTTTTATTATATAAGGGGTAAGATTAAGATTTTCTTTTATGTGAGGGAAAGCCTTTCTTCTGCCATCCTCACATATCTTAGCCTCGACTAATTTTCGAAGAAATAGAGAGCATAAAAGCTGTCTGATGTGATTTTTTTTTTTCTCTTCATTGCCTTCTTAAGACTGTATTGTTGCCATTGAAAATCAAAACAGTGTTGCTACCTTTCAAAAAGACTTTCTGCCTCAAATGTTGCATCTAGCAGAGCTGTAAGCTATAGATTTAGCATCAGTAAAAGAAATTGATGAAAATACTGTTCTTGCTTGCCTTAGGCCTGTACTAATTTTTTGTATGGAAGAAATTCCATGACTTGATGATCCTATACAATAGGACGATTACATCCATTCTGAGCACTGATTTATAAGGATTTCATAGATATGCCCTTTTCCACACCTGTAAGATGATGGTTACTCATGACAGAGACAAGAACTGGAATGCCAAAAGCATTAGTTTTCTTCCTGGCCCAGGTAACTAGGAGGAGGTCAGGACAGATGCTTTTGCTTTTCAGATGACAATTTTCAAGCTTGGAACTACAAAGTAACGCAGTAAGGTGTGTGCTGTGCTCTGCTGTAAAGGTGATTTATAATTTAAAGAGTGGTATGGAGAAGCATGAAACCAAGGAGGCGAGCTTTTCAATGTACAATTTTAGTAGAGTTGGGTTAGAAGCAGACAAACAGAAGTTTAATCCCTTCCATTTGTTCCTCTTAGGCATACGTGGACCCTGAGACCAGATGTGAATTGGATGAGAAAAATAAAGTCACTATTCTGATGCAGTTTTCATATGCTATATCTGTTTTCCAGCCTGTCTTGTTTCAATCAACTTCAGGTAGAAAAGCGTTCATACATGGCTGACACAAGTTAAATCCTCAGTGCTCAGTGATTCACTTGGTATCATCTACATCCGCTGTTTGATTCAGCATAACCTATACAGTCTGCAGCACAGATGGAATAGAAATTCCAATTATACTTTTTTTTTTCCTGCTTTCTTTTATATTTTCACTACATCTTAACTCTGCTTTTGTAGAACTGCCATGCTGTATTGGAAAATAATTGAGACTGATGCCTGTGTGTTGGTTCTTAAATCTGAAGCAAGGATGAAAAATAGCCAGGATAAACTACAAGAGATCTTAAAGGATATGATCAAGTGGGGGAAACAAACAAAAATAATAATAATTAAAAAAGAGAATCTGTTTCTGCAGATAACTGCTCTTTTAAATGGTTTGTTTAAAAAAAAAAAAACCACTTTTTTTTTTTAATGGCACTGAATATTTTTTTACTAACTCTACTTCCTATAATACAGGAAAAAGCTGTAATGCTGCTTTAAAATCTTATTTCAGTAGATTTAATTGAGCTGTCTATGCTTTCCACAAGTGCTTCCCTGCTTTTCCAGGATATAGTCAACTTTCCTAGTGGTAAATGTTTGCACAACAATGATAAAATTGTTTTGATGTGTATTTATTTATGTTTTGTGTTTTTTTTTAATGTGCTGGATGTGATTTGTCATGAGATACTTTTTCTTTCCTTAGTAATTGTGCAAATTTCTTATTTCTTTGTATAAAACTGGATATGTGTGAGATGTGTACTACACCATATAAATAGATTTGTGTATCAAATACTGGTTTAATAAGGTGCATTAGGTTGCTAAGACAAATATATGCTAGGCCTAGGCAAGAGAGATCCTGTGAAAATATGAGCAAGAAAAATTAACCTATTTTACTTGCAAATTATTTCTTAATATAAATTTAAGCAGCCTCATAAATAAATATTGTCAGCAAGCTTCACAGTTCACTTGGGTAATATAAATTTCTCTTATTAAAGAAAATGAATGCACCACTGATGCATATTGTACTTGGTTAGAAGAACAATATATAGTTCCAGTAAGTAACTGGAGACTTCCCATACAATACTAATTTTCTTTTTATTTTTTTGGGGGGGAGGGGTCCTTAATCTGATTTTGTGTAATATGTATAGATGATATAAGGGAAGTAAGGTATATTGGGTTGGTTGTTTTTTTTTTTTCCCCCCTTTTTTTCCCTGATAAACCTCTGTAGCTCTCTGGAACCAGTGGAGAGGCATTAAAATAGCCAGATAATTTGGATTTTCTAGTAATCTCCACTGTGTGGTTTAGCAGTTCAGCACAGTGGGCTATAATGTGAAATACATTGTTATATTATAACCTTCTGAAAGACACAGAAATGGTACTTCACCATACTTATCAGTTGAATTATGGACTCTGGTTGAATAAACGATTACTTTATGTGCCTGGTGTACTTGCAATTGCTTTATTCAAAAGTTCCAGACATACATGGTTTAAGGGTAAAATAGGGAATCCTTTAACTTGCAATGTTCACCCTTGTGATCTAAAAGACTTTTGTTTGGTTGGTTTTGTTTTGTTTTTTTTCCCCTTCTGAGGTGGCCTCAATCTAAGTTCTGTTATTGTCTCATGTATTGAAAAACAACTTAGCACGTTGTGATATATTTCAGTAATAACTGAATATCAAGCACACTCCAAAAGTCTTGCAAGCTGAAAATTAACAATATGGATGCAGTTCTTAGCAAAAGTTAGTAAATGGAAGAATGTTTTGTCAATATTTAGCTGTTCTAGGTCAATTCAGTATCAGATGTTAGGTCTCTAGATGAGTTTGCACATGAGGACACTGTGCAGCAAAACAAATACGTGAAACACATCCGTGTCATACATTGAATGGATAACTGTATATTGATATTTGTGGGATTCATATGGTACATCCAAACAGTCTTAAATTTAAATTATAACCTTGAGAACTAACCAATAATCAAATACTTGACAACATCACAGAAAAGGAGATGCAATGGAATTCAAATATATGACAACTTAAATTAAGACAAATATAACTGAAATAGCAATTTAAAGTTAAATATGGAGTGACAATCAGAACACTAATATTCACTGCATTAAGGCCATCAATATAGAACAGCAATATATGTAAATCCTGCTGGGACTGCAGGCTGTTATTAATTGGGAAAGATTATATTCCCTGTTTATCTGATAATAACAAGAATGGGAAGGTTGGAGTTTTGAGACAATAGTAAGGGCTGAATTCGAAAATTGTAAAAATACATATTCATATGCTGAAACATGTCAATGCATCAGAAGAAGCTGTTAGAATTTATTTAGTAGCAGGTAGCTGTCCTATCTTGGAACTCCTGGGGAAGACCTATATCCTCACCTGCAAAAGAGCTATTTTAAGACAAGAGAATGAAAATGGTGATGTGTTTATTGTTTTATTTGGTGGCTTTTGTTTGGTTTTGGGGGGGTGGGGTGGGGAAGGGGAAGCCTATTGTATGGGTTTTTTTTTTGTGTTTTGTGTTGGCATTTTTTGCTTGCTTGTTTGTTTTTATTTAAATCCTGTAGGATTTCCCGTGTATATTTGGTGCTTGATTCCAGATACAGCACAGAAATTAGGGGAAAATGTTTTAACCAAAGTTATGGAGGAAGGAAATACGGGTTCTATTTGTGCTCTTTAAAAATGTCAGGTCAGCTATATCTCTTTATTAAGTCTGCAGTGCAGGGAAGCCAGGGAGTTAGGCATGTGCACACTAGTGGATCAGTTGTATTTGCCTTCCTTGCAAAGGACATCGTTCAGTGTTCCTTTTGGTTTTGTTTTCAATGAGGACTGATACAGCACAGGTTATCTAGTTCCACTCTTCTGCCCAAAGCAGTGGGAGAAGCGGGGAAGGAGTATGTACTCATTATGCAGTGCACTGGCCTGATTCACAGGAGGCTGTGGTTCCTGTGAACTACACTTCTGCCATGGGAAACAAGACAGGAAGATCCATTGACTCCAGTACAATAGAATAAGTCCTCCATTTTATGGAGAGAAGCCATCTGATTTTCTAATGTGATCAGAATTTTCCCAGAGCAAGCTTCAGTTTTGCAGAAATCATGTTTTTGGTCAGAAAACTGCAAATCATTTGTAGATGTGAGGTTTCTGTAGGAGATAAAGTTGTGCAAGGTATTGTTATTTAGTTTGATCTTGCTGGTAGCTCTTGTGCTAGTGAAGAGCCTTGCATTTTTGTTTTTAAAAATGTGTAGACAATTCTGCAGAGAAATGTTTCATAAACCTTGTTGGTGTTTACAACTTCACAATTAAATTAAGTATGTGGTGTAACAGCTGTGTCTTGCAGAAAGAAGCAGAGATCTGGCAGGAGTCTGCGTTGCTGTAATGATGATGCTCTTTATTGCTCAAAGCACAGCCAGGAACAAGACTAGACTCATTCTAAGAATAACATGTTGGAAATGAAGGTGCTCATTGTTACTGTATTGGGATCCAGTATTATTCTTTGCAGTCAAGGCTGAAGTCCCCTTAACTGCAATGGGATTAGTATCATTCCAGTGTCTTCAATGATTATTGAAAAAACAAATCAAAAGGTGAAATGTTTCTCAGGTATGACATAAGACAATGTGTAGTGTTGCAGTTAGGCAAAAAGTTGAAGAGAACACAAGCACAAGAACGTCAAATGCAAAAAATTAACTGGAGTCACAGGATGAGCTATCTGAGCATGTGCAATAAAAGAAAAAGCCCCATAACTCTTAATTCTTTGTTGTGTAGGGACTTATGTTAAGCAAAGCTTATGAGCTAGAAATCAGTATTGGAGATGGCAAACCACTGTCAGACACCTTGGTTCCGGAAGATGCTGAACAATGTAGGAAGGAAATTATATATATCTTCATATGAGGTTGGGCTAACTTCCTATCAACAGCTACTAATACTTAAAAAAAAATTTTAATGCCTTAACATACATATATTTTATATATATTTTTTTTCTAATTAACTTCTATATAGGTTAGATAGGAGATATTTTGATTTCTGTGGGTACAGCGATTCAAAAACTACTTGATACCTCCTGCCTCCTTCTCAGTTGTTATTCTACTCTATCAATTTTCTTTGCTTTCGAGGGAAGCAGATGGAGGTCAAAGTGACATGCAGTGAGTCAGTGGCTCTACTGAAACAGTAACCACTGAGCTGACAGATTTTTAAATTTATACTTAAAAACCTTACTGTGTTTTGTTTTGTTTTTTTTTTTTGTTTGTTTTGGTGTTTTTTGTTTGTTTGTTTGTTTTCTTTTTTGTTTGTATTTTTGTTGTTGTTTGTTTAGTTGGTTGCTTCTTTTGCTTTGTAACAATTGGTTTGGGTTTTGGTGGTGTGTGTTGTTTGTTTTTTTTTTTCCTATATTACTCAGAACGACTCTGTTTCATTGTTCATGATATTTGTGCTTAAACCCTGTTGCATATAATGGTGGTGATAATGAAGGCTCTTATTCCCATATCTTGGTGTCCTGACTGCTGTACAGAATTATAACCCATAAATCATAAGGTCAGGCTGTCTCCCTGATACTTCAAAATGAAGGATTGTGACATTTTGTGCTCTATATCTGGAAACCAAAGATAGAGGTTGAGAGCGAAGTTTCTACTTTATAATGTGTTTCAAAGTAGAGGTATTTTTCACTTGGAGATGGTAACGCTAAGGGTAATAGCGACACTGTCATAGCATGATAAAACTACTGACAGGCTGGTTGGAAGTTCCTCTTGGACTTTCTAGTCCAATCTTCTGTTTGAAGCAGAACTGTCACAGACCCAGTCTCAGATCAGACATCACTTTCTCTAGCAAACCTTAAAGACCCTCAAGGACGAGAATTCAGGGATGAGAACTCTCTGGGCTGCCTCTTCCAGTGTTGCACTGCCTTTCTGGTGAAGAAGTCTTTCCTGTCATCTACCCTGAATCTTCCAACATGCAATTAGTAGTAGTTGCCCTCCATTATATAGTCTGCCACTACTAAGAGCGGTTGGAATGTCATCTTCCCTTCAGGCAGTTGTAGGCTGCCATGAAGTTTTCCTCTGGTTCTTCTCTTTGCCAGACTAAACAAGGCAAGCTCTCCTGATTCTCTTAATAGGTTCTGTGCTCTAGGCTCTGGTCATGTTGATAGCTCTCCACTGGACTATTTCCAGTTTCTTTGTATCCCTCTTAAAGTGAGGGAGGAAAGAAATGTGGGATGTTGTTGTTAAGTGCAGTTTTACAGATCATAAGGAGGGTAATAACTTCCCTCTGTGTTGACCACACTCCTGCCAGCATAGCTTAGTATGCAGTTTACATCTGATGAGATGGCACTTAGTGTCTTGTATTCACTGGCTGCTTAACCAGCGAGTTTCCAACTTGCTCCAGGGACTGACATCCATATTTCTTACTGAACTCTGAGTTTCCTGTTAGCCCTCATCTCTAGTTTACTAAGGTCCCTTGAAATGAAGCTCTGACATTGAATGTGTATGCCACTCTCCCTAATGTAGAGCCATCCATATACTTGCTAAGGATGTAGTCTGCCACTTAGGAAGATGCTGAACAGTGCTGGCTCCAGTCTTGACTGATTTGATTTTTGCTGGCTAATACCTTGATCTCAAACCATTAATCACTTCCTGTTGAGCTCTGGCAGTCCAGCTAGCTAATTTTTAACACATCTAACAGCCCATTTGTCCAGCACATCATTGCTCTGCTTCCAAATATGAATGCTGTGGGAGATGTTAAAAGCCTGACTAAAATCAAGTTATATTACATCCATTGCTCTCCTCTCATCCATGTAGACAGCCTCTATATTATAGAGGGCAGTCAGATTGATAAATATTGTTTGTCTGTGACAGATGTGTTGACTATTTTAATTGCCATGGAAACATAGGATCATTTAGGTTGGAAAAAACCTTTAAGATCATCAAGTTCAACTGTTAACATAGCACTGCCAAGTCCACTGGTAAACCATATCCCTAAGTGCCACATCTGTGTCTTTTAAATACTCCCTGTGATGGTGACTCCACCACTTCCCTGGGCAGCCTGTTCCAGTGCTTGACAACCCTTTGGATGAAGAAATTTTTCCTAATGTCCTATCTAAACCACTTCTGGCACAACTTGAGGCCATTTCCTCTTGGCCTATCACTTTTAACATGGAAGAAGAGACTGACTTCCACTTCACTACAACTTTCTTTCAGGTAGTTGTAGTCCTCCTGTGAGCCGCCTTTTCTCCAGGCTAAACAACCCCAGTTCCCTCAGCCACTCCTCGAAGGACTTGTTCTCTAGACCTTTCACCGGCTTTGTTGCCCTTCTCTGGAGACACTCCAACACTTCAACATCTTTGTAATAAGGGGCCCAAAACTGAATGCAGTATTCAAGGCGCATCCTTACCAGTGCTGAGTACAGGGGAACAATCACTATTTCTGTTACAAGCCAAGATGCTGTTGGTTTTCTCACTACATGGGCACACTGCTGGCTCATATTTGGTTGGCTGTCAAACAACATCCCCAGGTATTTTCCTGACAGGCAGCTTCCCAGCCACTCCTCTCCAAGCTTGTAGCATTGCATGGGGTGGCTGTGACCCAATTGCAGGACCCAGCACTTGGCCTTGTTGAATCTCATGTCATTGGCCTTGACCCATTGATCCAGCCTGTCAAGATGTCTCTGCAGAGCCTTCCTACTCCTAAGCAGATTGACATTCCAACCCAACTAGGTGTTGTCTGTCAATTTACTGAGGGTACTCCCAATCCCCTTGTCCATCCTGGAGAAGCACCTCTTGCAGCCAGCCACCAACTCCATGGTGAATGGATTGAACTCCATTCACCACCACTCTTCGGGCCCTGGTTATTGAGCCAGTTTTTTACCCAGTGAAGTGTATGGGAGCTCTTTAGTCTAGAGAAGAGAAGACTGAGAGGGGATCTGATAAATGTTTATGAGTATAGGAGGGCTGAGTGTCAGGAGGAAAGGGACAACCTCTTCTCACTCCTGCCCTGTAAAAGGACAAGAGAGAATGGATGTAAGCTGGGGCACAGGAGGTTCCACCTCAACATGAGGAGGAACTTCTTTACTGTAAGGGTCACAGAGCACTGGAATGGGCTCCCCAGAGAGGCTGTGGAGTCTCCTTCTCTGGAGATTTTCAAAACCCGCCTGGATGCGTTCCTCTGTGACCTGTGCTAGATTGTACGATCCTGCTCTGGCAGGGGGCTTGGACTCGAAGATCCCCAAGGTTCCTTCCAACCCCTGACATCCTGTGATCCTGTATGCCCTTCCAAGCCTTGAGCAGACAGTTTCTCCAGGAGATTGCTGTAGGAAACAGTGTCAAAGGCTTTACTAAAGTCCAGGTAAAAAACACCCTCATCTATTAAGTGGGTCACCTTGCCATAGAAGGAGATCAGGTTAGTCAAGCAGGGTCTGTGTCTCAGAAACCCATGCTGGCTGGCCCTTAACACCTGCTTGTTTTGTATGTGCCTCATGATGGCACTGAACATGATCTCCTCCATAACCTTCCCTGGCACTGAAGTCATAGTGACAGGCCTGTAGTGTTTTTTTGTTGTTTGTTTGTTTTTTGTGTTTTTTTTTTTTTTTTGGTTCCAGCCAAAGCTTCCTGTTCAGACAAGCTGATCTTCCCTGCCAGCTTGTCTGTTGGCACAGAGGGCC
The DNA here is from genome assembly GCA_027560015.1 of Chloroceryle amazona. Classification (NCBI taxonomy): domain Eukaryota; kingdom Metazoa; phylum Chordata; class Aves; order Coraciiformes; family Cerylidae; genus Chloroceryle; species Chloroceryle amazona. The sequence goes on along the minus strand of JANHFX010022762.1, from coordinate 57,589 downwards.
AGCCTAATCCTTCATCTTTAAGAGTTTCTTCTTGAAGAAAGTCCAGCCTTCCTGGTCTCCTTTGCCCTTCAGGACAGCCTCCCTACCCCTTGTCCTTCATATGCTTTGAAATTAATTCAGAGGATATGCTCTGTGATTTTTCTAGGGACTGAGGTGAAGCTTATAGTTCCCTGGGCCCTCTTTCTTGCCTTTCTTAGAGATGGCTGTAACATCAGTTTTCTTTCCTATCATCTGACACCTCCCTGTTCACACGTATCTTTTATGGAGATAGGCAGCAGATAGACTGAAATTTTATCAGTCAGTTCCTAAATGTCTTTTAACCCATGTTGTCCCTCAACACCTTCTGTAATCCTAACTCTGCTGCTCACCTTCTTAGCTATCCTCCAGATTTTGAACTCTGCTAACTTGTGGTTACTGCAAAGCAAGCATGCTGTAAATACTGCTCTGCCTCTGGGATGTTTCTACAAAAGGCAGCTTAAGAAAAAGCTTCCCCATGTGAGCTGTATAATTATTAAGTTGCTTACATGATAACCTAACATCATAGTTGATGAGTTTGTAATACTGATGCAAATTTTCTGTAGAAACCTTACTTTTGGCTTTTGCAGGGCATCAGTTTGCCTTTAGATGTGTGTATTGTTGATGCTCAATCTCCAGAGCAGAATCCAGGGTATTTTTACAGTGTTGATAATAAAGGATCTTTGTTTATATTTATCTTACTAATAGCATAATCATCTGGATAACTTATAGAGTTGGCCAATTTAATATGATTAATCTGATTAAAACCCTACAAATCCAGTGCTATTGTCAGTTTCATGGGAATCCACATTTTAAAACATTTTAGTATATGTAGACATTTCAGGAGAGAGAAAAACCCAAGTAAGAGCAAATAACTAATGAATCAGTATGAAGGCATGTAAGTAACACTCCTGAGTACCAGCTGGGATAGTGAAGTGCAGGCTCTCTTTCCTGCAAAATATATAACTAATCAGAACACAGGAGTAATCAATATTTGAACAACTGAGTAGCTTAGTGCAGAAAGTTTGGATTGGCACCAATGTACTGAAAATCTGGTAAAGTGTTTTCTTAGAAATGATGTTATAAATAAAGCAAACCTAAAAAGAGGTTTTCTTGAATGCTTACAGAGATAAAACCTCTCTCTATGACTCAAGTTTCAGAAGGTTTTCACCTCTCATCTCACTCACCAGGACACCCACTACTTCCATCCCTTTCTGTAGCCAGCACACATTTGAACAGCTAGTCAGGAAGCAGAGGGTATCAATCCAGGTTAGAAATGAACCCTGTCATTACTGTTTTGTTGTGGTGGTTGTTTTTTTTATGTAGCTAAATTCTCTGATCCTGTTCACATCATGGCTACCCAAGCACACCTGCTTCACAGCGAGGGGTGAAGGAGGAAGGCAGAACAGCTCCTTAGCAGGGCAGCTCAGAGCAGCTGTGAAAGTACAGTTCTGGAGTGGGTTTTACAACCCCAAAAACAAGGCAAGAAAAACTTCATGACTTCTGAAAAATCCCAGATCACAACTATCAACTGTTATCAACCAAGAAATAAACCATTACATTTTTCGTATTTGCTAGTCAGAGGATGCCAGGATAAACCAGAATGAGTTACCAGTGTATGGGGCCACAGGTGAGACCAGCCTTATTAGCTGGGTTAAACTGCTCTACAGCTTCCAGTCTGGGTAACAGAAGAAGCTTAGATCTATTGCCATGGCTGCACCAAAATTTGTCAAATGACTGTGGCACCATAGGTCTGTGGATTGGCATCTAGTGGCCTACATTCTATCTTAATTGGCTATGTAAATTTATTAGTACTTTCACAGCATTAAAATACTACAGGAGCTCAGCTGCTAGTTGGCTGTTTCTGTATAATCTTGCCTTTGTTTGCTCTTGTCTATTAACTGGGGTGTGGGGGGGAAGATTAGCATCCATAACGTTTGAAAAAGTAAGGAAAGCCAGTCTGATTCTTCAGCTTTCCCTTGCTTGCTACAGACTACTACTGAATGTTGAGGCACTATTGTGAAGCTTGTCCCGCATGTCAGTAGAAGTACACATAGCAGTGTTTTTGCACACAAGGAAACTTCACTTGGTGATTTTTAGGGACAGATGTGTCATAGCATGAAGGGTGAAGTTAAAACATCTCATGGGAACCCATACATGATGATCACTGACACAGATGGCATAGGTTTGGTGTGTCTTTAAGTTATTGTGACTGACATGATACAGGCTAGAGGGGCTACTGAAGGCTCAAGGATCCTAAATCCATGGGCTGTTGGCCAGGCAATGTTTTCTTTTGGGGTTTTAACTTCTAGAGTCATTGCAGTGATTTAACCACATCAACTAAAAGTCTTTATGATTTTTTTTTTCTGTTTATAAACAAGCAAGCAGATGCCTTGTTTTTGGCAAGCTTTCACTCCTTTGCAAATTAGACAGTTTCCATCCCATAGAGGAATGGAAATTCAGTGTGTTTTCACTTGTGTGTTTTCAGGAGCGAAACAAATATTTCAAATTGTGCCTATGCATTTATTCCTTTTTCTACAAATACAACTGCTTTTCTGTTTCTGTAATGCCTCTGCTGAGTAGAGAGACTCATTTTCCATGAAGATCCACTTGTATTTGGTCAGAAAAGTTATACATGCAGCTGGGAAAACTACGTGAAGCCTTGGTCTGTGCCAGTATTGCTTAAAGCTAAAATGGAATGTTTTCCCAACTATAGCTTTTTGTAAGACTGGCTTAACTTATTACAAAACCAAAGGTGCTGGTGTCAGAGATATATGAAGTGTAAAAGTCCAGAAGGCTTGGCTTTTCTGAAGATAATGTTGATAAACAAGGTGTTTGTGGGCATGACTGTAAACTGATGTCAGTGAAGCAGCACTCCTGACAGAGAAGTAAATTTTGGGACAGATGTAGTTCTTCTGCAAAGATGGTCTGTGGCAAGGAGGGGATGACAGTAAGAAACTGAACTGAAAGAGAAGACTAGCTGTTCAGCAGATCTGGTATGTGGCAAAGGTAAGTCATGCGATTGTTCAACATGAGCAATGATGGAGATGATGGGGAGGTTTTTCTTCTTTGTGGTAGTGACGGGTAGTTTCACTCTTCTTCAGTATGGTAGAATGGCTCTGCCTGTTGTCTTCCAATCAGAGATAACACCCTTACAGGTGATGAAGTAAATTATGCTCCAGCACAAAGTAGGATGCAGCATCTTGCTATACAGCAAGAAAAGCTTTGAAGCAATATGGCAAATGCTTAATGTTAAGGTTCCTGATTATATGGTGTAGATGTAGTCAAGTATGGTTTTAGTGGAATGAACCTTTTCCACATATCTGTTATTTGCCTTACCCAGTCATGTAAATCTTGATTAAATAGTTACAGAATTAGTGGGCTTGCATCAGCAGACACTGAAAGCTTAGAGAGAAACATTCTGGCTAGTCGCAGGTCTTTGCAGGTGGATCTGTTGTATTTTTATCTGAATGGATGGATGTTTAGTGGTGTATGATGGTGTATTTTTATTTATTTTCTTTTTTAGCAGGAATTGCTCTTGTATGTGTTATAGTATAGTAATAATTTTATCAACCTACCAAATAATTTGTCTTCCTGCTTGCTTTCAGCTGATTACAACATCTCTAAGTATCTTGGAATAGTATGAATCTCTATTCCCTGGAGACTGACTCTTCTGGGGTGCATAAAGAAGAGTGTGGCCAGCAGGTCAAGGGAGGGTCTCCTCCCCCTCTGTTCTGTCCCAGTGAGACCACATCTGGAGTACTGTGTCCAGTTCTGGTTTCCCCAGTTCAAGAGAGACAGGGAAATACTACAGTGAATCCAACAGCTGGCTACAAGGATGATGAAGGGACAGGAACATCTCTCTTATGAGGAAAGGCTGAGAGACCTTGGGCAGTTTAGTCTGGAGGAGAGAAGACTGAGAGGGGATCTTATTAATATTTACAAATATCTGGAAGGTGAGTGTCAAGTAGAAGGGGCCAGTCTCTCTTTAGTTGTGCCATGTGATAGGATGAGGTGCAGTGGGCACAAACTGGAACACAGGAAGTTCCACCTGAGGAAAAATTGTGAGGATGAGGAAGCACTGTCACAGGCTGCCCAGAGAGATTGTGGAGTCCTTCTCTAGAGACTTTCAAAACCTGCCTGGATATGCTCCTCCTGTGTGACCTGTCCTGGGTGATCGTGCTCTGGAAGGGGGGTTGGACCTGATGATTTTCAGAAGTCCCTTCCAACCTCTATCATTCTATGATAATGATCATAAAGCTAATGAATGGAGTGGTGAATGGTGTTTAGCAAGCAACTAGGGATAGCTCTGTCTCTCTTTGCTAACTCTCACCCTAGTATTTCATTCCTTTCACCAGACTGGCTCTCTGACGCATCCTATAGCAAACTTGCCAGATGCAATAGTCCATTTTCTTTAGAACAGGATAGAAAAATCAGAGTACAAAGACTCGGGGACTTGAATAGCTTGCTCTAACAATTTTTTTAGCATATCATCAGAAATGGATAGTCCTGCCTCCTTTTCCCACCCACTTTGAACACTAGACCATAAGACCAGAAATAGGTCTCCAGCACTCGCCAGTGTTCTTAGGAAGAGATTTCCCTTAATTTCTCATAATTTAAAATGAGTGAAATAGATTACTTTCCTAGTATACTTTTCAGTTTGCTATTTTAAATGATGGAAGTGAATCTGACACCTAATTTGCACTTGTTAAAACAGGCTTAGGAAAATGTGGTGTAAATAAATCTTGAGAAGAATATAAATTAGCATGGTTCAGGTTCCCTGTTGTGGGTCAGAATGAAAACAACACTGTGGAGAGATGATCCCACTTCTGTGTGCTGGAGGATTCTTGTTTTTTTTCATGTAGTATTTGATGTTGGTCATCACTGGATATAGGGCTCTAAATGTTCTAAGGTAGCCAGATGAGCATTAACTCCTGGATCTCTCTGGGATTACAGATGTGATAAAACAGGCAAACAAATGTCTGTGTATCAAATGGTGAAATAGCAGATGAGACAGAGCTCTGTAGCTTCTGCAAGAAACATGGATATAGTTCATCCAGCATATGTAATCTTACCAAGAATGTATAGGGGGCAGGATGGGGGAATAGCTCTGTTTTGTCTGTAGCAAAGTGAAATTTGGTAGGCTTAGTAAAGTATTGTGCATCACCTGTTGTAACAGTAGCTGCAGCAGTTCTGTGATATGGATAACACTTTCTGAAGTTTCATCTCAGTAGGTGGCTAAGAAAGCTTAGTCCCTGCCCAGCATGTGTTTGGTTGTGTGGTTTTTTGTTTGGTTGGTGTTTTTTGGGTACGATTTGGTTTTGGTTTTGTTTGTTATTTTTAATTGTATACCCTTTCCTCTATCACGAAGCTGATGTCTGGGAAAATCTTTGCTGTGGTGGGGGATCTGTTAGCTGGAAGATAAGTGTAGGAACAGTGTTTTTATTTATGGTTTTGGGTTTTTTTTTTTGTATTTATAGGAATAATTCTACTTCTTTAATGTTGTTTTTAGTCAGCTTTTAACTGTATTCCTTCTTCAAATCCTATATGCAAATATTGCTTGTCATAAGTATACTTATTTTCTACAGCATCAATGTAGCTTCAGCACTAGGTGTCAGTTCAGTATTGCACGACCTGTTTAAATCTCTCCTCAAACCTTTTCTTCATTTCATGGCAAGTCCAAGTCTAGCAACTGAAATGAAATCACTATGGTTACGGCACTCAGTTCTAGCAATGAGTCCAAGATGCAAGTCTTACTGCTTGTAGCAAAATATATATATTTGAGACACCCCCAGACATTTGGGATCACGTTTGCAAGTGTTAAAACAGACATTGACAGTTTTAGATAATTCCATTGCAATGCTCTGCCTCTAAGACAGTGTTCTGCTATTATAAATGGATTGCTTACCAAAGAAGTGAAAGAATACAGATTACTTTAAAACATAGCTCAAATCAGTGTTGGGGTTTTGAAGTAAGAAATCTAAGATTTAACCACCACCTGGTTAGTAGTGTGTGAACACACTCAGACAAAAAATGATTGAAACTTGGTTCACTCTCAGCTGTAAATATTACCAAGACATCACTATTTTTAGGCATTATGACAGCTATGAACAATATGAAGCACCAGAGTTTCAGATGACTTTATGGCCCAGGTGGCTGGTATTTCCTATGCTGAGGTCCCTCACCCCAATTAGTAATTTCAATCAAACTGCTTACAGATGGCAGAAAACTGCTAACCTACCACAGTTCTCTCTGTCAGACATGTATCCATCCATAAACCAAATTAACAACCCAAGACCAGAATCACATAGGAAGATTTGTTGAGAAGCCCAGTAGTTGCTTATTATCAAGTGTGCAAATTGACTTCAACTTTCTGTCTTGTGTGTGCAGTGTAAATTTGGGCTTAAGTTTCTTATGGAGCTGAAACCAGAACACAGATCTGTGCTTGATTTTCAGTTTCCAGCTCTGCAGATTAAAACAACTATGTTAATGTGTACTGGTGCCTCCATGGTGGGTAATTCACTTAATCTTGTGCCTGATTTTGGTGTGACAGTGTTCTCACTGAAATAGGAGCTGATTAGAGTAACTGAGGTGCCCGAGCACTGTTAGAGCAGTAGTAGGGACTTGGCTCAGGGCCAAGCCTAATGGGAACATCTGAACAAATTATGCTTTTATGTTGGCAAATATCTTCTGGCTGTGGTTTAGGCATAAGAGTTAATCTGAATGGGGAATGTCTGATCTGTACCATTCTGTACTTCAGGTCAATACATGATTGTACAGGGCTCACTTTATGCTTAATGGGTGGGAAAAGAAGGCTAAAAGTTCCCCAAGAACTACATTTCAAATATGAGTACAGTAACTAGAGCAGGTCAAATGACTCTGCATCATAAAATGTGACAATGTGTTTTTCCTTTCAGAATGGCACTACTTATTAATCTTGAAGGACTCATTATCCTAGAATATCTCTTCTCTAAATTTATTTTTCTTAATGAAGTGGACAATCACTTTTTTTTTCTAAGAAAATCCCATTCATAACATTTTTTTCTACATTACAGTTGTCAATAGCACACCACATTCTTCCAATTGTTACATGATTTTTTTTTTACTCTGACTAATATTTTGAGTCTGAGGAAACTGATATTTTACATGATGTTTCACTGTAAGTAATCTTTTCCATTTAGTGACTCATCGTATTTGTGAGGTTGTTTTTGTACTGAATCTATTAAATATAATATTGGACATAGAATTTTATCCGAAAAGTAGGTCTTTGAACTTTTTAACTGTCAGCTGTATCTCAAGCAGCTAGTACTTATTTACCATGGAATTTTTTTCTTTTGTTTTTGTGTATGAATTAGGAGGCAGCTGTTTCTCCAGCTATCACTCGATTATGTTTGAAAGGATGTATTGTTTCAGATTAAGCTTTATTTGTATCTGTGGCCCAAGATGAGTAATTGTTCTCCTTTTTTTGTCCTGGAGTTTTTTTGTTTTGTTTTGCTCAGAGGAACGTTAAGAATAATGTTAACTGTTTTCTTTGGTTAGGTTTTTTTAAGACCACAAAGAACAAAAGTAGAAATAGCTGCTGGTGGAATAAACCGCAACATGAGCTCAGCAAATGTAGATCATGTCACTTGTTTATTCTCTGATAACTGGTTTCTTAGATAAAATAAATGTGGTAGATCTCAACTGTCTGGACATCTTTGATTGCATGATTTAAATAGGAGAAAATGGGAATTAGTAAAAGAACAGTGTCATGGTTTAACCCCAGCTGGAAACTAAGAACCATGCAGCTGCTTGCTCATTCTCCGGCTCCAGTAGGATGGGACGTAGAGAATCAGAAGGGTAAAAGTGAGAAAAATTGTGAGTTGAGCTAAGAACAATGTAATAACTGAAATAAAATAATAATAAATCATAATGAAAAGGAAACTAACAGAGAAAAATAAAACCCAAGGAAGACAAGTGATGCAAATGAAAAACAATTTCTCATCACCAATCAACCAATGCTCAGATAGTCCCCAAGCAGTGGCTCACAAGTCAGGTCTCCCCCAAATATTATTGTTGAGCATGACATCATATAGTATAGAATACCCCCTTGGTCAGCTGGAGTCAGATGTCCCATACGTGTCCCTTTTCAACTTCTTGTGCATCCCCAGCCTACTTGCTGATGGTGTGAGAAGTGGAAAAGGCCTTGACTCTGTGTAAGCACTGCTCAGCAATAGCTAAAACATCCCTGAATTACCAACACTTTTTCTGGAATAAATCCAAAACATAGTCCATGCTACTTAATATGAAGAGAATTAACTCTACTCCAGCCAAAACTAGCACAAACAGCAGAACAGTTAAGATACTAGATAAAAGATGTGCCAGCAGTGTGTGCTGAACATAGAAGAGACATGTCAAGGGATATTACTGGTGGAAATCCTCCAGGATGAGATTTAAAATTCTTATTTTCTCTAGCATAAAAAATCTAAATGTGTCAATGAAATTTAAGTATGATATTAAAGTAAGGAGCCACTGTCAACATCACAGAGTATCAAAATGTTACAATCATCTGGAATGCTGGGGTAATAGAAGTGGGATTATATTCAATAGTGAAAAGTCATAGACTAGAGACTAATGATGAGGATTTATTTTATAAGATGAGACCTCTTTTGGGTATGGGATCAAGAAGGAAGAGATGAATATTTATCAATCTGATGTCACCTATATGCAGATGGGATAGAAGAAACAGGATCCTATTGTGTACTAAGTGGTGTATGCCAGATAAATCAGGGATAAACTAACCTTGTTGTCCATGAGCAAGCAGGGCTGTGAATGCTGAGCATCACCCCTGTCATTCACAGAAGGACCAGTTAATCACTGAGAAGATTAATTCAGGCTGGGGTGGTTGCAGAGAAGTACTGTGGCAGTGGTCAGGTGAATGGAGAGTGGGGTTCTGAACTCCAGGTCCAGCTTTGTGACAGCAGCAGATTTGCTTAACTGGAGTTTGGGAAATTTGTGTACTACTGTAAAGGGATCCTGATTCCCTCTTATGCAGCTCTATGTCTGAATTTCTCACATTCCAACTTGTGTCCCTTGTCTCTCATGCCATCCCTATTATGTGCATAAGTTAAATGCAGAAAAGATCATACTTAGGTACTGAACTGAAAATTTAATTGAACTGTTTGTTAAAGATATTACATGATAGTGATTTTTAATTTCTTATATTCATGCTTGATATTATTAAATTCTTTTATGAATAGGAAATTTCTCAATATTTAAATCATGTTAAAGTAGAATTCTATGTAACTATGTAAGACAATCTATGGTTAAAAGCTTCGCGTGTATCTTAATTATCTCTAAATTGTCTTTTGCTCCACTGAGTTTATATTTTAAATTTTAGCTGAAATGCTTAGCTTTAGCTACATAAACCAGAAAATTAACTATATCAAAGGGCTTTTATAATTTCCTAAATCATCTTCAGCTAAATGTGGAGGGGAAGTTCTCACAGACATGCATTGCGTCAGTAATTTATAAACCTTGAACTGGTGAGGAACTCTCCTATTTATGTGAAGGTAACCCAGAAATTGACTTTCATTCATGTAAGGTATTTTTCTGAGGTAGTCTTCTGAGTTATTTTACCCTGTAATGTTCTGGTATGTGTGTTCTTTTTTTGTTACTTTTTTTAACTCAAGGTGTGTCAGGAAATAATACTGAGGATTAATTTTCTTAATTATGAAATGCTGTCACATCTCAGCAGAAGAATGACAGAAGTAGTGCTCATAAAGCATTAATCTAGACTATTTTACTGTGATCAAGATCTTGTTAGGAAAGAAGATAATAGTGAAAGCTTTGAGTCACTTTGTGTAGTAACTATTAAAAGTGTGTTTTAATTTGTTTTATATTCTTGTCATATTCCCGAATGTGGAAAAAACTTGGGGGGGTGGGGGCAGAGGAAAAAAAAGCATCCTTTGCTAGTATACTTCTAGCAAAGAAAGGCTGGGAATCAAGATTTGTAGTTGCTCACTTATAGAGATGCACAGGTGATTTGAGAAGATATTCAGCATTTTATTTAGCTGCTGTTTTCAAATAATATTTATTTCTGGACAATGTATTTTGATGTTTAGGTATCTACCATAGAAATAAGAGTATAGCTTGTGCAATAATTCTGTAGGAATGAATATCCTGGTGTAAGGATTGGCTTCCACCCAAGCTTTTCATAATCATCTGCAAGCTTAGACAGGGGAAGATCTGACATTTGGTTTTGGAATACTAGTTCATTTCCCTTTCTTTTCTCTAAGGTATATCATGTTTTTTTATAATAAATGAGACACATTCCCCTTAATAGGAGACATTGATACTGTAGTAAAGAAGCATAATAGAAACCATGGGGACAAAGATAGCATTTGCACTACTTTCTCATCTGCTTGAAAATATGAATATCAATTTTACTTTCAGGTGGTGGTTTGTGTTTTTTTTCAGTTATGACTAGTAAAATACCCCTTATTCAAGCCAGGGTGTTGCTGGCTCTCTTCATGTCCTAAGTGTATTCTGTAAAGCCATTTAGTAAAACTGGAACTTGTACAAATTCTGAATGCAGTGCATCCTACCTCTTGAATTTGTCTTCAAATACTGCTTTGGTTAGGTCAACAGGCAGGCTGGATTTTGCACAGGCTTACAGATCGTCTACAATTAATTGCAAGCAAAGGCTGCAGAATAGTTTGCTGTTGAGGCAGCACAACACTTGTATGGAGACAAAAGGGGAAAAATAAATTGAAGTGGAAGTGAAAGTGCAGTGGAGATGTTGGGAAAGAGGAAGATGGTACTGCAGAAAAAAGGGAAGATCTTGTTTCAGTCTTGAGAAAATCTGGAAGAAGAAATTATAAGGAAAACATCAGGTGATTTATTGTAAATTTAGGAAGATGCTAGTGTCTTAAAACAATTGTTTCTGAGCATCTTGCTTTTATACTCTACTAGTCTAAAATACTGAATTGCTCTGTTGGAGCTTCACAAGCTCTAATACACACTTCATGGATGTTCACATGAACACATGATTTGATCTCCTGAACTTTGACGCTGGTTTTCTCAGGTACTCTCTGTAACTTTTATTTTGTTTTGTTTACACTCTTCTGTCAGAAGGAATATTCAGCCTTCATTTAGAAGAAAGCTTTTGTCTGCTGCCACTCAAAAAAAAAAACACTGAGCAAGTTGTTCCTTTTGTTTCCCTAACTGAATGTAGAGGCAGTGGGACCTGGGTCCAGGCTTGTTCACTCTATTAATGTTTGTATGCATCTGAAGTACAGTGGGAAGATGCATGTAATATAGCCAGCAGTAAAATCAGAAAATTCTTCTAAGAAACTTAGCATGGGATCTCCTTAAGCAATGAAAAGCAGCATACCAGATTTCCACAGAAAAATTGGTAGGGGCAGGTGGTGACCGCCTTTGGAAATCAATGGTCTTTTCTGACAAATGCATTAATTTATAATGGCTGTTAGTGTCAGCTGTAGGCAACCTCCTGTATCTAATAAAGACAACTCTCACATTGCAGAGATGTTGAAATCTAAATATGGCTTTTGATGCCAGGCTGGATCAAAGTTTTAGTTAAGGGAACCTATATATATATATATCTATCTCTCTCCTTCCAGCTGCCACTTTCCAGTGCATGTATCCACATGTAGCTTTTAGTCCTGTACTGAGGAGGTGATTTCCAAAATGCTTTCTGAGACAGACAACTGAGTAGGCTTTTTGGGATACTACTGGAGCATCCAAAACTAAATCCTGGGGTTGTGCATGCTGGCCACTTGATCATTGATCATTGTTGTGAGTTTTCTTTCTGAGTTTCTATTTCTCTAGCAAGTTAGGTAAATTTTATGGGTTGATTTATTTATTTATTTATTTTCTATTCCCGCTTATACACATTGAAGTTTCAAAACCCTACTTAGCAACTGAAGCAGAGTTAATTGGCCCATCCTAAATTTCAAATACCTTCATTAATATAAGCAGTCCAGGTTCTCTAGTTACCAACAATTACTGAAGAATGATCCCATCAAGGAAATTTATAATTTGATGTACTGACTGTGCAAGGTGAATGAAGTAGAATTTACTGAATATTTTGTTCACAAGAAATTACATGTTAAATGAGCACAGACTTATGTCTGACAAGCACACTTAAAGGAAATAGAAGACTCATATTAAATTCAGAGATAAGATTTTGATGTCTTTTTTTGTTGTATTTCTGGTAAATTAAAGTCTCTGCTTACTCTTTGACTATTCTAATAACCCGAATTTTGAAGCAATTGGCCTGAATTTCTGGAATTGTTTCAGATATTGTTATTCACTTATTGTGCTCTGCATAAGTGGGGTTTATTTCTTCATAATACTGATGCCTTTTATGTAATGCAGTTCACTTTTGAACTGACTAGTTTTGCATAGACTAGAAGGATCTGCAATTATCTTACAAAGGAAAATTTCAAATTACCTTCCATCACGGGAATGTGTTTACAAAGACAGTACCCAGAGGGGATTCATTTGGGAGTAAAATGATATTCCACTTAACAGTCCACTTTATCAGTTCCACTATGTTATAGTATTTTATCCTAAAGCATGTTTCAAATATTAAAAATGTCCCCCTTTAAGAGTGCACCACACAGGAAGAAAGTTCTCAACATGTTCTCAATATATTAAGTATACACTTAATATGTAATATGTACTTGCCATAAATATTTCCGCAATAAGTAGTAGGATTACTACCAAGTCAAAGATTCTCTATCCTTTTTGATCCTAAGAACTTTATTTCTTCTGAAATCCCTTTTTTTATTTCACTTTTTTTTCCCCCCACCAAATTAGTCTTAAAGGATAGTCTTATTCTTCCATTTTCAGCCTTTTACTATGTTAGTATAAAAATATTCCTTTATCAGAAACATTGCTCTCTACTGACTGCAGAAATGACCAGTATGAAAGTCCAGGCTGTGACAAGTTCATTAATATATATTATTTTTTTTTTAAGACACTTGATAAAAGTTGTTTTAGAAGATGAAGTGATGGGCCAAGGTTAATTTCATTTAAAATTAATCCATAAGGAATGTTATTTCTTTCTACAGAGTAGAAGGGCAAGCTTTTTTGTTAAGTAGACCGTAAACATTCTGATTTAAAACCTGCAACTATGTAGACAGGGGAAGTAGACCTGAAATGGAAGAGTTATGCAGCCATCTGGGATAAAGCATGACTGTAAGAAGTGGCTATACCTCAAACACGCAGAAGCCCTGGCTGTTACTGATTCCCTGTGAAAATGTTTACTACTGCATCTGTATGATATCCAGAAAATTAGCCCAACACATCAGTTTTTGTCCAAGGACTGGAACAGAAGGAGGAAGCTACTTATCTCTCTAAAGTTCCTTACAATTCCAGGAGAACTGGGAGAAATTACTATTAATTTACAGATGATCCTTTCTCCCATTGCTCTGGAGACATGGAAAGATGTTTGTGCCTTCTGCCCTTCCATGTACTTGTAGTAGTGACGGGCACTACTCACTACTCTCATCCTTCATGGGGAAACTAGGATGTAAGTGCATATGTACATTTCATCTCCTAGTAAATTATTCTTCATGAACACTTGTCTACTGGAAAGAAGTCTATACTCAATAAGTGCGTGATTAGTGAGGTTTTAGTGAATGTTTACTAATTTAGGGGATGTTTCTTTTGACTAAGTCTTGGATTTCTACTTCTTGTGCTGGTCAGACTCCCAGAAGATTAATTCGAAGTATCATCTTCAACCTTTGAATGAACAAGCACTTAAAAAGGAGGGAGTTTAGAAAGGACCATGTATAGAGACAGATGACAAACTCTAAAGGACTACATAAGACTTTTACAGAAGCATTATGTAATAGGTCACCTGCCCCACTGAGTGGTGGCAGATGTTAACAAAACTGTTTTTGTAACTGAACTCTGCTTTGCACTAAAAGCTGTCCACAGATAAAGCTCTTTGGAATGGGCTCCTAAACACTGTGCCAAGGAAATGAGAAAATATTTGTTTTAAAAAAAAAGAAAACAAAACAAAACAAACAACTTCACAAATTAAATTGGCACATGTGAATGAACACTACCGATTTGGCTGTTTCGAAGAATATGATGTTGCTAATCCTCTGATTAGCGCACAACTGAGACAGGCATGTTTAGATTGTCAGCCCAGTTATGCCAAGGTTATTATTTTTTCTCCAAGGGACAGTTTTCTGAAAAACACTCTCTGGGCAATGACATCATGAATCTTACGTGTTATCAACACTCTCTTTTTGGATAAACTCTCTAAGACTTCCAAGGTCTGGAAAGGCAAAGTAGAAATATAATCCCTGAAAAATGCCCTGATATTTATTTTTTTTTTATTCTTTCTGTGTCTTTTCCTTGATGTCCTATGTACTTTTATGCCGACTTTTACCATGATGTCAAGTAGAGGAAGAAATTCTTTCCTGTGAGTGTGGTGAGACACTGGAACAGGCTGCTCAGAGAAGTTGTGGATGCGCCATCCCTGGAAGTGTTCAAGGCCAGGTTGGATGGAGCTTTGAGCAACCTGATTAGTGGAAGGTGTCCACACCCACGCAGGGGTTTGGAATTAGATGATCTTTAAGATTCCTTCCAACTCATATGATTCTACCATTTTTTGCCATAATTCCTTGGACAGTTAACAGTTATACAATTACACCCAGATCTTTAAAAGCTAGCCATAAACACCAGATATACACCAGGTGCTGAAACAGTCCCAAAGAGCCCATCTGTGGGTGCTAGCACTTTTTATAAAATCAGGCCACTTATTTCAAGACCTACCAAAGAAGAATTTGGAAACAAGGAGATGGTGTGAGAGAGATTTTTATTTCTACTCTATTCTGTGGTTTCAGACTTGTTGGAAGTCTCCAGCTGTAGTCATGTTGTTTCTCCAAACATACTTGTCCAGGTGATAATGAGATGGTAGATGGCTGGTGACACTAAGCCTGTGCACACACCACAGGGGCTTGTCAGATGTCATTTTAGTCAAGTTGTTGGTGATGGATACCCCACCTTTTTAGAGAAACAGAGATAATTATTGTAAGTTTTAATTCAGATTTAGCTAGCACAGAGTTCTGTGTTTGCATAGGAAAAATCCTAGAAGGTGCTCATACACTGTACAACTACAAGGGCCTTATCCTGAAGAGTTTAATAAAGGAATTAAGGAAATGAAACAAGTTTGCTTGTATTTTCTGATTGAAAATAAAAATAATTAGGGAAGGGAAAAGGACAATCAGCCAGTCAGCAGAAGATAAGATTTTTGAGCTGTGCTCACAGGCATTATTAGAAGAGATGAATGAATGAAACTGCTGGTAGATGAGTAGATAGTTGATTAAAAGGAAGAGAGAAGAAAGGCTATTTGGGCTACTGGTTGCTATTAGAGCAACAGGCTACCAATTTCAATGTACAAATCAAAATTCAGAAGGCTAATTTTAGGCAGCTGAGTTTGGACATCTGAGACCCCTTTTGAACCAGAACACAGCCTTGTCCATACGTGAGGACACACTGTGTATCCTGTGGTGTTGATGCTAAAATCACTGGGAAAAGATGAGCATGTCGTTATGTGTTTACATGATGCTTCACTGAGTGTGCTAACAGTTATCTCTTCATAATGAAATATAATGAAAATATATTAATGAAATATAACTTTAAATAATTTTCAGGTTATTTGTGTTCACATTGTTAATAGAAGTTAATATACACTGAGTATTTCTAACAGGTTCAGATAGAAGGTGTTTGTTGTACATGCGTATAGTTCAGTGAGAGGTTGAAATAAGTGATCACAGTTTTCTGTCTTTAGAGGATAAATCATGTTCCTGATGGTAATGTCTTGTACTTACTGTCAATGTGACACATTGAAAATACTTTTCTTTGTTTTGACTGTTGTCAAGATTTAGGGTCAGGGCAGCCCCTTAGACCTGTAACAGATGCTGTAATGTTGTAATTCTTACAGTACTTCTTTATCTCCTCCTTTATCGGTCAGTTTGTCTATTTTTGTGCAACATGGTAAGCACTTCTTCCTCCCAGCTCTGATGTTCTGCTGCTGTTGAGACTTTCTCTTTCTCTACCTAGGTTGACTGCTTAAGACAGACTGGAGGTGCTGGCAGAGGTGAATACTTGTTTCCAAACTATGGTCTGTCTGTTGAAAAATTCAGTAAGCCCCTTAAGAAATGAGCTGTCTCATGGTTTGTCTGGAGAGAGTCTGAGATGCTGTGGTAGACCAACACCATTTGATAAATATGAAATTTGACAAGTGAGGACTACTTAAGTTGATGGCCTTTGAACTCAGGGATAGTAGTCCTGGACTCATAAATCGAAGCTGCAGACTGTGTAAAAATAAATGGGATCTGCAGACACCATCTTTATTAAAATCTACCTTTTTTTTGTTCTTTCCATATCATGCTGCTGCCAAGTAATAAATTCAATTCCTTATGAAATGAAAATCATGTTAGCCCTAAATTGCTGTCAGAATTAAAAAAAAAAATGTTTTATTGGCAGCTGCATCCACCATGCCATGCTCTACTTTCTATTTTGTATGTGCTTTTTAGACATGCCATAGTTTTCTTTATTATTTCACTTATTTATGATGATTCATTTCATGTGTTCAGTAGCTTGTTTTGAAAGACACAGTCATGATATCCTTTGTACAGATTTATTGCTGCTAAAATATCTCATGAGAATAATTGGATTAACTGTACAAGTGACAGGTAAAGGCTGATAATAATCTATCATCCTCTACCATAAGCAGTTGAAGAAATTATTTAATTTTATTTTCTAAATGACCTTCATAAGCCATCTACACCTGATGTCTTCAGATGCTGAATATCCAGACCTTCAAGCTATATGCTAAACTCTGAAGGGAGGGAAAAAAAATGGGTGGTGGTGATGGATTTTTAACAGGCAATTCAAAACCAGGACCATTACACAATTAACAAACAATTTTTAATGTCTTCTTGCAAATTAATAAGCTGTTAGAAGCAAGCAGAGGAATCTTATGGTATCTGTGTAAGAATGATTGTGGTCAGCTCATACTAAGTTTCTCATGGGTTTTTTTTGGTCCTAACTTCGTGTCTCAGTTCACTCACCTGTAAAATAATGAACCTTGGCTATTTCACAGGGCTGTTCTGAGGCTTAATTAATTGCACTCTTTAAAGAACTATAGTTATTATAATGATATATAAAATGTCACACTGTAATTGCTGCGAGAAATGAAATGTCCAAATAGCTATACATGAGAAGCAATGTGTCTCTTGAAGATGCTTTTACTTTTCTTTGCAGCAGCAATTGGAGAAAGAGAAAGGAATAGAAATGGGGAAAAAAAAATCAGTATAAAGTTTCTTTTGCTGCTAATTTTGCAAGACTTGTTTAAAGTGTGAATTTGTAGATTTTGGTAATCAGAGATGAAACGAGACTGCACAGTGAACTGTCTAGAAAGGAACTGGAACTCAAATATTGAAGGCATCCTGCTAATCTACTGTATACTATGATCTATCAGCTGAATCCTTTGGAAAGCTATAGCTCTTGGTACTAGAAATGGTGTCTTTATAGTCAGTATCTTTTCTGAAATATATATATATATATTTTTTTT